>JAJPUD010010975.1:0-43286 GCA_023553655.1 Myrmecobius fasciatus | reverse complement strand
TATACATATTTCCAAACTTATTGTTGTGCAAGAAAAATCTTGTCTACACAAACGATATATCAGATAAAGGAAACACAATGTAAGCAAACATCAATCAAGGAGTATGAGAATGTTATGTTGTGGTCCACATTTCACATCCCTCTCTCTGGGTGTATATGGCTTTCTTCAGTGAACAATTGGAGGTGGTTTGAAATATTTCATTGTTGAAGAGAGCCATGTCCATCAGAATTGATTGTCATATAGTACTGTTGTTGCCATGTATAATGATCTCCTGGTTCTGCTCATTTCACTCAGCATCAGTTCATGTAAGTCTCTCCAGGCCTCTCTGAAATCATCTTGCTGGTCATTTCTTACAGAACAATAATATTCCATAGTATTCATATACCATAATTTATTCAGCCATTCTCCAATTGATGGGCATCTTTTCAATTTCCAAACTGTAGGTTTCTTTACAAGTAAAACCATATTTTGAAGAAAAAAAGAAAAAAGGGAGAAGAAAAAAGAAATCAGAAAAACTCAATACCATTGAAAAATCTGAAAACATTCAGGGTTTTATAGTCATTAATCTTTCACTTCTGCAATGGAGTAAAGGGAGATATCGTCTATCTCTTTTTTAGAGTAATTTATTCCTTGTAATTTTGCAATATTCACTTTTACTTTTTGGATCTGGTTGTTCTTTTCATTTATGTTGCAGTTATTATCAATCATATTTTCTTGGCTTTGTGTTTTATGCTTTTCCTTGTATTTTAATTGTTGTTATTCAATTGTTTACAGTGGTTTGCTATTTCCTTCCTTAACTCATTTTATAGATGAGGCAACCAGGGTAAAGTGATTTGCCCAGAATCATGTTTAGTGAATAGCAAAGAAATCCATCAATCCAAATCAAAGTAAGTTAGAAATCAGAAAATATATACCAGACAATATAGAATGAAGGGGCTCTCCCACTGGGAGTGAGATAACTGAGCTCAACCAAGAGACAGAGTTCTCTATCTTATCAAGGGAAAACTCCAGTATAGTCTCCAATATAGCAAGTTAGGATAGAGACATAGTGGAGACTACCAGTTCCTCTCATGTCTTCCCAAATTTTTTCTTTAAGCAACCTGAAGTGGAATTGGTCTTGTCCATCTTTCTTCTTAAAGCTCCAAAAAAGTGACTCAACATATGAAGAAATCCAAAGAAGACCAAAGGAGAAATCCAAAGGAGACCAGGGAAAGCTGGAGCTCTCTCACTTTTACCTCAGGGCAGAACATTCATCTCCATCAATGAGGGGGGAGTACTTATCAATTTCATTATCATGAAATTGATAAGAATCCTGTGAGATAGGCAGTATAAGTATTATTATTCCCACTTTACAAATGAGGAATTAGAGGTTCAGTTATACAAAGTGAGTGTGATGAGATCAGGTTAGCAAGTCTTAAATCAAAATAAACATGTGACAAATTCACAATGACCATTCTCTCTGGCAAAAAAGCAGGTTTATTCAAGGGAATGGGTTACAGACAAAAATGGGAGATAAAATAGGCACCAGGAGTGCCAAATATAAAATAAAATTGGGAGAACATATAGGTAGCAAGGAAAAAGACAAGTTTCCCAGAGGAACTCACAATTAACCAGGAGAAAAGAAATACTCCATGAGGTAGGAGTAAGCCATTGACTGACTGATTAGACTGATCAGAGTTAGGTAGAATAAGGAGAAAAAGGCCATTAAAGGGAAGGCACCATGAGGGATAGAAAGAGATTACCTCATAGTGGACACAATCCTGAAGAGAATTTAGCAAAGATCTTTATCATAACCAGATCTTTTATAGGGGAAATAGAGCCTTGGTGGTTTTTTTCAGGGAGACAAGAGAGAAATAAAGGTGGAAACTCAGAAGGAGAAATCAGGAGATAGATGGGATGCACCTGGCAGGCCAGATCCCATACCTACCTAAAAATACTCTAATCAATATCTCAAAAGGTTGTTTGAAGGGTTTTCAGAGGTTTCAGAATGGGCAATTAGTGTTGATAAAGAATTTCTTCCTAGGTAGTCTGGGAATTATCTGATAATAGCTTCTTCCTGACAGAGGAAGAAAGTAACTCATGTCAAGTGGAACATAAATATTACATATTGGAACAGAGATTTGAAATTGATATTTTCTAATCCAAATCTACCACTTTCTTTATTATTATCCCATAGCTATCTCCCTTTTTTTGAGTAATAATCAGAAATTCTGAGTAGGGGAGAAGAGACATAAATCAAGAGTCAGGAAGACTTTAGTTGAAATCCTACCTCAGATTCTTACTAGCTATGTGATCTTAACTTTTACTTAAAAAGTCACTTACCTTTGTCTGCCTCAGTTTCCTATCTCTAAAATGGGGTTAATAATAGCAGAACCTCAAAAGATTGCTGTAAGGACAAAATGAGACAACAATTGTAAAATGCTTATCTCAATGCCTGGCAAATAGTTGATGTTTAATAAATGCTATTGTTGTTGTTGATGGTGATGATGATGATGATGATGGGGGTGATGATGATAATGGAAGAATATGAGGAAATGTTTGTTCAACCACTTCTGGAACTGGTTGGTATTTTGAAACTTGTGTGTGTGTGTGTGTGTGTGTGTGTGTGTGTGTGTGTGTGTGTGATTATTCCACTGAAAGAACTGAGGTGGATATTTTGATATCCTAAAGCTATAATAAAATGAGTGCTGAATTTGGAATCACAATCTAAGTTTGAATCCCAACTTTTCTGCTTAGTAGATGTATAATGTCGGGCAAATCATGTAACCTCTAGGCTTCCATGAACTTATCTTTAAAATGATGGGGTTGGACCAAATGATCTCTAAGGTCCTTTCCAGTTCTAAATCTATGATCTCTATGAAACAGTCCACTATGTCTATAGTGGAGTAGAAAGGAGAGTGACTGTGTATGTCTTTCCAAATGGAAAAGACATGTTGAAATACATTTGTCATTTGAGAACCTGAGAGTTCCCATGCTTTCTGGGATACTCAAAGGACTTTGAACCTATCACGGATGCATGTAAACAAATTCTTTCAATCTTGGGTAATCCAAATGGCACCCCCCTGCTAATCTCCTACGCCACTGCTATTTCTGAACTTGAGCCAGTTTCATTGTTGTGTACATGCCTGACTTTGTCTGATTAGGAGAAACCAAACAAGAATGCCAAGCTGTCCAAAAGCAAACAAAAAATTTGCTGCTCAAGTTTCACACTAGGATAAACCATGGAGGAAAAAAAGTGCCTCACCTAGTGACCATTGTATATAAAATAATACTAGGGAGAAATGCTTCTTGGAAGTGGCAAAATAAATTTGCAAAAGGAATTGTTCTAAATGGAAGAGTAAATATCCCCCAATATTTTCTTCCTTCTTAAGAAACCTAAAAAGAATCATGATAAAGCAATGCCATCTAAGCTCTTCAAATATCACCAAATGGGAATTTGTTTAACAGGTGATTTGAAGTTGTAAAGTGTATCTTAAAGTCATAGATTTTTGAATTTAACTCACTGTGTGATCTTGTTTGGCTGCCTGTGTAGCAGGGTTCAAAAGCCATAATACGTAGTACTTGTATATCTAGTGCTTATATCTTTATATCTATATATCTCTTTATAGATATATAGATCTTTAGGGATGTAGGGGATGTTTAAGGAGGATTGACTCCTCTGATGAGGGCTGCTGAGCCTTTTTCAGGGCTGTTCATCCACCTTTGGTGCCCATCTATCACCCAACTCTCTCCTGTGGTTCCAAGAAGCCATAATATGCATAATGGCCACACTCTGGTAAAACTGTTTGCTGCAGGCTAAACCAGGTTGAGAGTGATTGACAGACCTCAAAGTTGTTAGTGAGTTAGAGTGATATTTACCCCAAGCATGTGAAGACTTCTGGTGATCAGAACAGTCTGTCCCAAATGCCAAGAAGGCTGTGGAAGCAGGCATTGTGGAGTGTTTAGAGCTTCATCTGGATGGAAGTTGCTAAGGTCATCTACTGCAGCCCAGGCCATCACTAGTCATTTTGACTTTTGTCCTTCTGATGGTCTTTGATGACTTTGGAAGAGAGATCAAGCTGATGACTGTACAGCTCTGCCGTACTTAAATCCAATGTATGTGCAAGTCAAGACAATACCTCTTGATGTCTTGACAATCAAGAGCAAAGAATACAGGTTTGCAAATTGCTTTCTCTATCTTATGCCATTTAGTACTCACAACAACCCTGTAAGGCAAGTGCTATTGTTATCCTCATTTCACTGATGAGGAAAGTGAAGCTAAAAGAAGTTACATGACTTTCCCAGAGTCACATAGCTTATAAGTGTCTGAGACAGAATTTGAACCATCTTTCTGACTCCAAATTTAGCTCTATATCTACTGTGTTACCAAGTGAGAATATATGGATTTGGGTTTCAGATCTGAGAACCTTGGAAAATTCACTTGACTTTTCCAAACCTCAGTTTTCTCATTTGTAAAAAGGGAATAATACACTCTGCTTATTTCATACTGACATTAATGTTGTGCCACATTTCCCCGTCTCAGTTTCCCTCAATTGTTTGAATAATCTTCAATCTGTAGTACTGTCTCAGTTTCTCCCAGAGCATTACAATTAAGAGGATCAAATAATATATATGTGAAAGAGCTTTGTAACTAGAAAAACACTATACATATATCAGCTGGTATTAGTTAGCAATGACGAATCTGCTCTCTTTTCCTATAATTATTATTTCCTTTCTTTCATGTATTCCTTTCCTTTTGTAACTTCCTGGTCATCTCCACACTGATGTCAACATTGTAGTCATCATGCTTATTCTTTTTCTTCTGGAGCCCTAGGGACTCTGGGCACTGCTAAAAAAAAGTTTTTGGCAACTAGATGGGACAATAGATAAGAGTATTAGCCTTGGATTTGATGGAATATAGCTTCTGGGGAAATAGCAGTAAGGAGGTCCCCCGACCTTAGAGTGCTTCTGTTCTAACAATCTGTTAATGATTCTAGTCTTCTGGCTTTAGAATCAGTGATCTTAAGGTCTTCCTGACCTTAGAGTACTGTTTTTCTAACAATTTTTGTGTGTCAATGATTGTAAAAGTCTTCTGGCATAGGAATATAATAATATTTCTTCCCTTAGACTTTAGGGAAGATATATTAGTGATCCTGAGGCCCTCTGACTTTAGAGTGCCATTGTTCTAACAATCTATCTGTCAATGATTCTAATGTCTTCTGGCCTTAGAATAGTCCTACAAACATTACTGTCTGTCAGATAGATAATCTGTTGGTCAGTGATAACCAGTGATAGACCACCACTCAAACCCACCTGCAAGCTCTGGTTTAACTGTCCTATAACTCTTATCTTTTTGCTCTTGGTTCTTTGCTAATGGCCCCCTTCAACTGGCATTACAATTACAGTAAACTTTGTCTCTTGACTTGGAGATGGGTTCAAGCCTGCAAATTCTTTTGAGACACCTCATGACACTGGTCTGTGACTCTCAACCTTTTAGGGTCCCTTCTGGACCTCAACAGATTCAAGAGGACTCATTTTTATGAGTTCAAATCAAGTGATAGTCATATAGTCAGCACAGAAAAGTTCTCTCTTTCTCTCTGTATGTCTTTCTATCTCTCTCCACATCTATCTGTCTCTGTCTCTGTCTGTCTGTCTCTCTCTCCTTCCCATTTATCTTATCTACCTCTTTGAGAGTGGATAATGACAATGACTTCTAAAAGGAAACTTTTAATCCTCTGAATAAGCTCCTTCTTTACCTGATAAATGACAAAGTTGTCACAATATTGTTGAGTATCCTTTTTATTGGAACTGAATTTAATGTAAAGAAGACTTCCAAAGAAGCTTGGTTCCAAAATGAACTTGTTATAAGGGAGTTTCCACCCATTGGATTCTATGATGACATGGGAAACAAAGAAAGTTTTATAATGGAGCTCCAGTGAATTTATTTCTGTTGTAAATGCTTAGTCATAGATTCTCATAGTTGGACAAGACCTCCAAGATTATTTAATTCAAATTGTACCAACAGGAATCTGCTCCATAATATTTCTGACAAGCTATCACCTTTCATCTCCTGGAATACTTCTAAAGTTAAAGAATGGAAGGGTTATAGAATAAAACTACAGAATGAAAGTAATTATAGAGATAATCTTAATCCAACCTTTCCATCTTGCAGAAGAGGAAACAAAGATCAGAGAGGTTTGTCTCATCTCCAGAAGTGTTCACATTGAGTTGAGACCACCATGGGAGTCATTTCTCTGCTAGTATGAAACTGTCACTCTATGTCTTTAATCTTCCAGATTCAGCCTCCAAGGAGGTTTCTTTACCTTTCACATGATTGCTCCCAAGGCAGTGGTATGCTGCGCTCTGTGAACATACAAAGAGAAATAAGACA
Source organism: Myrmecobius fasciatus (assembly GCA_023553655.1). Classification (NCBI taxonomy): domain Eukaryota; kingdom Metazoa; phylum Chordata; class Mammalia; order Dasyuromorphia; family Myrmecobiidae; genus Myrmecobius; species Myrmecobius fasciatus. The sequence continues at coordinate 36,916 of JAJPUD010010975.1, read as the reverse complement.
CAACCTTTGATCCATATGAGTTTACAATCCAGTAGAGAAAATGTGTGAAGTACACAAAATAATTATAGTATTTCCAATACTATGTGAATGAAGCAGTTTGGTAGAAGTGACAAAGAACTGGCTTAGAACCAGGGAGACTTGAGTTTGTTGTGCCTCTGATGCATAGGGCTTTGTGACCCTGGATGAATCAATTAAGGATTTCTCAGGATTTTGAACAACTTTCTAAGATTGCAGAGAAGGTGCTGACCTGCATCTGTAGAAGGAGTTTCTTCACCCAGGAAATTTCTTTTACCAATGATATTTCAAGTCCAATTTCTATAACACTTCTATTTCAAAGGCAGAAATGAAATGTAGCACTTCTTCACTTCAACCTAACCCTGTGAGCAAACATGACAAATATTACTCAACTTCAAAAGAAGTATCCATTTAACCAGTCATTTAGATGTATCTTTATAATCTTTTTTTTTTTTTTAAGAGTACTTGAATCACATATCTCCCATTCAACTCCTCTTTCAGGCTGTTGGATATAGCTTACTCTTCATATAATTATTTTCTGGTTACTTAGTTGAGGTTAGTCCCCAACAATATCATGAGATACAAATTCTTTTGATGAATTGGCCCTGATTAGAATGTTTCTTTATGACATCCTAAATTTTAGTTGGAGTAAAATTTTCTGCAAGAACCAAAGAAAAGAGCATTCATTTATGTTGAACAGTAGATTAAATCGGTTCCATGACAACTTACCATTACCTTCTGAGTAGTATTAGACTCCTACAATGAACATACCTCCCTCAATAACTGTGGGCTCCTTTTCCCTTGAGCAGAAGGGTCATGATACATTTCATGCTGGTACTTGTTTATATAAATTCATAATATTATCAAATATTACCAAATGAAAGGAAATAAAGTAATAGGAGAGAAGAGAATCTGGTGATCAAGATGGCTAGGGGAGATGAAATATGCAGACAGAATGAGACAATTGGAACAGAGCTAAGAAGAAACGAGAGGATTGAATGGGGTAAGAGCTGGAAAAAGGAATATTGAAAAGTTAGGAAGGTTATTAAATCAAGAACTTTTGCACTTTCTGGATATGAGGAAGAATTTGCTGGATGTGGGGAATCAGGGATTGCCTGTCTAATTGTGACTTGAACTATGTATGTGTTGTGTGTATGTTTGTGTGCATAGATACATGTGTATTGGGCAGGGAAGTGAAACTATATCTAATTTACTCTATCTCTTGGTGAATCTCTCTGCATCTCTCTATGTTGCTGTCTCTCTTTGTCTCTTTCCTGCTCTTTCTCTATACATACATACATATTGTATGCATGTGGTTTTTGTATGGTTTCTCTCCCATTAGGGGGATTAGGATATCAGTTCCTTGAGGGCAGGAGCCAGTTTCAGAGACTAAGAATGGCTTTAAACTCTAGGAATTTACTAGGAACAAACTCTAGTGACTTCCCTTGTCCTAATAAAAGACAGATCAGATTGTGGGAAGTTCCAATACACTCCAGTCTAAGCAACATTATTATCATCCAGATTTCATTTTGTACTGCTTTTGTTTGGTCTTTTTGGCCCACTATCCCATACAGCAGAAGACCCCAACTGAGTTTATACCAATTAGGGAAGTTGGTCTCAGCCCAATGAAGCTGACATTCACCTGGTAAGTAAGTAAAGATGGTTGCACCTGTTTCCCTGCCATTCAGAATCTTTATAGCACTCAGGGGTGTTAGAGCACCTGTTCAGACAATTATTCCTTAATGGGAAGTGGGTTAATACTACTGTCCCTGTATTACCTGTGGAGAATCTGAGAGATTGGCCTCCAGTCACAAAGAGATAGAGGTGGGCAAAGAGCTCACAACTGTAGTCACCAAGATAAGTGCATTACTCTCTCTGGGATGCTGGGAAGCCTGAGGGGTATAATATTAGGGCTATGATGGCAGTGGAACAAACAGGTAGGACAGGAGCTGGGCCAGCTGAGAATAAAATTGGTGTAAGTGGGGTGATGACACTGGTCTGAAGGTCAGAAGCCAGGTGAGCAGCCAGGAATCAAAGAGCACAGAGATCAGGCAAGTAATCAGGACATCAGATTCAAGGCATTTGCAGCAAGGAAACATTAGAAAAACATGAATTTAGACCATAGGCAGGAAGTTTTAAAATATATTTTCTCTTTGAACAGGGACTAATTTAATCTGTGACCAGTCTTGAAGCCAGAGATGAAACTCTATATTAAAAAAAGTGGTAAATTGGTTGATTGGTGGAGATAAGGAGAGGGCAGAGCTCCTGACAAGGGGATTGTGGTCAGTGATTCTGGTCCTAGGATACAATAGCATAGTGATATAGATGCTTTTGAAGTTTTTTTTTTTTCCATACCTCCATTTGAATTATGTAATTACAATGTTTTCGAGCTGAAAGAGACCTTAAAGATCATCTCATCTAAGCTTTCATCTTCTAGAAAGGAACAAGGGCACAGCTAATGGCAGAAGTGACTTTCTTTCTTGGCTTAGTTGATATGCACTTTTGAGTATCCCTACTTTCTCAAGGGTTCGGATACTTCTTCTAAAAGGAACAAGATGTTATTTAGGTTAAATTATTTGCCTAAGTAATACCCCATGGATTCTGCTATGCATTAACATTGGGGACATGGCCCAAATTTTCACAAATTCTTGGCTTAGAATAAAAAAAAACAGAGAGTTTAGGTCTGGAATTCCTTGCTATGTTACTATGATTAATAACTTAACTTTTATGGCCCTTCCCCCCCCCCCCCCATGCTTTGTTGAACTATGCCCAGGCTAATTTGCTTGAATTAGCCTAGCTGCTCAAGAGGGCTATAGGGAAATAGGAAGATGGTGGGAGGTAGTGGAAGAGTTCACCTAATACCCAACACTCAGGGGTGATGCTGAATGAGGGAGAGGCACTTTGCCAAGGAGTAGGGGAAGGAAGGAATATTCCAAATGGATTTATTCTAATTCAACCAGGTATGGTGAATGAAAACTACATAGAGAAAGGTGGGAAGAAAGGAATTCCCAGAGCTTCTAAAGGAGTCCTTTGTTTATAGACTAAGGCTGTGGAACCCAGTGTAAAAGAACAGAAAAAATAAATTAGACTAAAACTATTCTGACTTGGGGATAGAAGGACTATGACCACATACCTCTTCCTAGATCTAGCATCTCTTTTTTTTTTTTTAGTTTTTTTTTATTAAAAGCTTTTTATTTACAAAACATATGAGTGATTTTTCTACATTGAACTTTGCAAAAAAAAAACAAAAAACAAAAAAAAAAAAACAACTTTTTTTTCCCAAGCTTTTCTCCTCCTTTCCCCCACCCTCCACCCCTAGATGACAGGTAATCTAATACATGCTAAATATGATAAATTATATGACAAATCCAATATATGTATACATATCTATACAGTTATCTTACTGCACAAGAAACATCAGATCTAGAAAGAGAAGAAAAAAAAAAACAACCTAAGAAGGAAAACAAAATGCATGGAAATATTCACAGAAAGTGTTAAAATGCTGTGTTGTGGTCCACACTCAGTTCCCACAGGCCTCTCTCTGGATGTATATGACTATCTTCATCACTGAACAATAGGAACTGGTTTGAATCACATCATTGTTGAGGAGAACCATGTCCATCAGAATTGATCATCATATAATCTTTTTGCTGTGTATAATGTTCTCCTGGTTCTGCTCATTTCTCTCAGCATCAGTTCATGCAAGTCTCTCCAGGCCTCTTTAAAATCATCCTGCTGGTTGTTTCTTACAGAACAATAATATTCTATAACATTCATATACCATAATTTATTCAGCCATTCTCCAATTGATGGGCATCCTTTCAGTTTCCAGTTTCTTGCCACTACAAAAAGGGCTGCCACAAACATTTTTGCACACTGTGGGTCCCTTTCCCTCCTTTAAAATCTCTTTGGGATATAAGTCCAATAGAAACACTGCTGGGTCAAAGGGTATGCACAGTTCGATCACTTTTTGAGCATAGTTCCAAATTGCTCTCCAGAATGGTTGGATCCGTTCACAGCTCCACCAACAATGTATCAGTGTCCCAGTTTTCCCACATCCCCTCCAACAGTTATCATTATCATTTCCTGTCATTTTAGCCAATCTGACAGATATGTAGTGGTATCTCAGAGTTGTCTTAATTTGCATTTCTCTGATCAATAGTGATTTGGAGCACCTTTTCATGTGACTAGAAATAGTTTCAATTTCTTCATCTGAAAATTGTCTGTTCATATCTTTTGACCATTTATCAATTGGAGAATGGCTTGAATTCTTATATATATATATATATATATATTTTTTTTTTGCTTTTTGCTGAGGCAATTGGGGTTAAGTGACTTGCCCAGGGTCACACAGCTAGGAAGTGTCTGAGACCAGATTTGAACTCAGGTCCTCCTGACTTCAGGGCTGGTGCTCTAACCACTGCGCCACCTAGCTGCCCCGAATTCTTATATATTTGAGTCAATTCTCTATATATTTTAGAAAGGAGGCCTTTCTAGATCTAGCATCTCAAGAGCTAGCACTTTCTTATGGAGAGGAAGTAGCAACCTTATTCAGAAGGAGAACTATTGAGTGACATAAGTGTTATGATATAAATTATTAAAAGTACAGTAATAGGTATATGCATAATTACTAAATAAGTACACATCCATATATTGGGGCAATTGGTCAAAATTTTTTTACTGGAAGGGGTATGGGCCCCCAAAGCTTGCTGATTATCAAATTCTGTTTACAGCATTTGAAAGTGCTCCATTTCTGGGATACTTTTGGAGAGAAAGGAAGGGTGTAGATCTATGATTTCATCAGTGTAGGCGATTCTCATTGAGGAATTTCTCTGTGAATATAGATTGGTATGTTCTCAGAAACTCTTATCTTAAAGAGTTGCCTGCGGGGTACTGAGAGGTTTTTCCCTTTGTAAAGTAAGACCAGGTTGAAGATATAGGTAAGCCTATACTTTTGAAAGCTATATGATTAGAGTCTCTGTTTCCCAGAGAGGTAGTCTTCCTTACTCTCCACCCTTAGCCCCCAAGGAGTTTGTGTATATGTATAAGTCTGAAAGATAGTGCAAAATAAATCTGAATTCGTCTCTGAGACTGCTGGAGAGAGAGATCTCAGAACTCTGGGTACTAAGTCCAAGGGCTTATGAATCAGGAATCTGTGAATCATAAGAGCTTCCTGGAATATAGGAAGATCTGCTGATGTGCCAGTGTTGTCAAAAGGATTTTGTTTTCACTTATTTTCCCACTGGCAGCAATGGAGTTAGGCTGATTCATTCTTTCATTTGGCAAATATTTGTGTAGTATTTACCAAGTCTAAGGTAGGTTGCTCCAGCCCTGCCCACACTCACCCTTTAAGACCCATTACACCCACTTGTGAGATAATTGCCATGACATAGGCATGCAATCTATGGCTAAAGGGTAAGAATAAAGATTCAATTAAGCCAAGCCTTGGGGAGGAAATCAGAAGAGGCAATCTTTTTTATAGGTCTTGTCACAACATGCACTCTACTAACCCAACCCCTCCTTCCCTTATGGTTTCTGAAGAGCCAGAAGTTGAGGGGTGGGGAAGCATAACTGATGTCTCTTAGGCTTCCAGAATTCCTGTCTCAGAAGTTCTGAAAATGTGGTATAACACCTCCTTCCTAGATTTTATTGAAATTGGGTCAGACAAGAAAAAAGGCTCAATTTCTAGACCTGGTAGCTACAATACTGATTGAATAGCCATCTTACAGCTATCTCTTTTCTACAGAGACAACTTACAATGACACAGCGAGGAGATTTTGGGGAAGGAGGGAGAAATAGACAGTAAATGAGGTTATTATGATTAGAAAGTGATAAAAGGTTTTGATGATTTTATAGTAAGGGAATGGGATTTAGGAGAGTGTCAGGTTTTCAGAACCATCTATATAGTATATGATAGTAGGGTATGTGTGTGTGTGTGTGTGTGTGTGTGTAAATGTGCTATAAGAACTCAGCTGAGTTCTTATAATGCTATTCCTAATAGATCATTTTAGTGCTATTCCTAACATATTATACATATTCATACTATAACTACTCCCTAATCTAGGCTCAGTTCTGTCTACTAAGAACACCTTCCATTTGTATCCCTTTAAATTCTCAAAGCACTTTCACATCTTTTATGGACCCTTTCAACTTAAGTATTTTTGTTCTCCTTTGATAGATGAGAATATGTTAGGAATAGCACTAAAGTGTCATTATGGGGGAAGGAGGAGACTGAGAGAGACTGCTGTTCTTATTGCCCATTTTGGGTTTTTTTTTGGCACCATCTTCAATTTTGAATACATCTTGCCACTTTTTATTGAATCATCCCTATAATATTCATATCACAAAATAACTGATTCCTCCCACAAAGAGATAATCATCTATAACTAGATGCTAATGTGTTAAGAAGGTGTTAATACAATGCCCTCCTTTTGTGAAGGATGATAACCTTTCTCTGATCCCATTAAAAAAGTTGAAAATTGGCCACATCTCTGATGGTCCTTAAAATACTTAAATTATCAGCTCTGGATTCAATCTAGACCGGGATTAGCTCTGTGGGAATGATTCCTGAATTTATATCATATAGAAGTAGGGTGAAGAGGGCTCTCTATCTCCCTCTACTTCCCTCTCTATCTTCCTCTACTTCCCTCCCTCTCTCCCAGCAACATTCAAGAAATAGGGCTTTTGGCAGCATAAATTCAAACTCCCTAGGGATGAGTGGGGCAGAGGAGGGTGGAAAGAGGGGGAAAGTAGAGGGAGAGGGGATGGATCAACAAAGGGGGTGGAGAAGGGAGAGGAAGGGGGGTAGAGTGGAGAGAGAGAGAGAGAGAGAGAGAGAGAGAGAGAGAGAGAGAGAGCATGGAGGGAAGGACAGAGGAAGGAAGAAACAGAGGGAGAGACATAAAGAAACACACAGACAGAGACAGAGAGAGAGAGATGAAGGGAAGAAGAGAGGGAGGGAAGAAGAGAGAAAGGGAAAAGGGGGAAATGGGGGGGGGAGGGAGAGAGAAAAGAAAATAGAGACAGACAGAGACAGAGGCAGAGACAAAGACTGAGAGAGGAGGGGGAAAAGGGAAGGAGGGAGGGATATCAACTTGGCAATTAAAAGACGAACTGCAGAAGGAAGAAAACCCTGGAATTCCAGTTGAGAAACTTATGTAGCAGAAATACTACTTCTTCCAAGACTAAGAGAGAGAGCAGTGAGAGGACTCCAGGATGGTAGAAAGGATATAAAATCCTCTACATACCACCTTGTGTCACCTTGGCTATTTATATATGTTCCCTGCATGAGTACCTTACTATTACTTTAATCTGTTTGTGTTTATTCTTTCTAGAAACATTATATATAGTGGTGGAAGGACATGCCTTTGATTTATGATGAGGGGAATGTTTTCTAGTTACTCTTCTTACCATATTGTCCATCTAAATGCTTTTGCTTTAAGCTAATTTTATCTATTGGCTGATTGCTAAGGGAGTACTCAGTGGGAATCCTTGAGCTACAGTTTTAAGTGTGTACATCCACAGAATACACCTCGAAACCTAGGAATAGAAACCCTCCTCTGAGGAACTCTATTCATTTCTAAGAATGGGAGTTCAGGGAACAACCCAGAGAAGGGTGCTCCCCAAAATTGAAAAAAAAGGAAAACAAGAGAAAAATAAACCAAACCAAACCAAACCATCAATTGAGTTTGCCAATATATGCAGTGTTCCACACCTTAGCTCTCTGCCTCTGTAAAAATGGTTATCTATCATGAACTTTACCAAGTATTTCTTTCTTTTACCATTCCTTCCTTTTTTTAGAGTCTAGCCATGACTGTCTAGGTAACTTGGAGGACTTTTTTTCACTTCTCTTTGGTCATATGCTCTAGCTCAGAAACAATCAGAAGATCAATACATTGCTCTCCCAAGTTCTCTGGGATCAGCTCCCTGTTGACCAGCAGGCAGCTTGTAACAAAAGAAAACAAGGAGGAACTTACAACAGAAGCCTTTGAATAAATACTCACTGGTTCACAAGATTTCATAATATAAGAATCCACAGTCACGTCCAATTTTAGCTGGGCTTCCCCTGGCTAAGGTCCTCTCTACAAGTTGAGTCATTGCTGGCTGCTTCACGGGGGTGGTTCTTTGTGCAGTTCCCCGCTGCTGACAGCAGGTGGCTCCAGGTGTTGCTCTCTGCTGCTCCCAGCTGGTGACCACTTGGCATTGCCCTCTCGCTCCTCAGCACAGCTGTCTCTTGGCAAGTTGGAAAAAAACAACTAGAGTGTTTTCTGTCATTGCAGCCAACAAGGCAAGGGACGAAAACCTCAAGAATTCTGCCAGTCTGGCGGGAGTGACGGTTCTCTCTGCAGCATATCACAACGCTAGCGATGTATTACCGGGCTAGGATTTCCTCTTACTGAAGTTTTCCCCCTTAGTTATGTGCTGTTTCCCAAACCAAATATCATGGGATTGTATAGCTAGAGGGTACCTAGATGTTATAGTGGATGGAGTGCTGGATCTGGAGTTCGCATCTCATCTCATATACTTGCTAGTTGTGTGATCCTGGGTAAGAAACTTATCCCTCTTTACCTCAGTTTCCTCATCTGTAAAATGGGTTGGAGAAGGAGATGATTAAAGCATTCCAGTGTCTTTGCCAAGAAAATCCCAAATGGGGTCACAAAGAGTCATGTAAGACTGAAATCACTGAACAACAACATATCCAGACCTTGAGAGATCCTCAGAGACTATCTAGTCCATTTTGGAAACTAAGGTCCAGAGAAATGAAAAAAATTTGCCCCAAATTCCATACCATAGTTAGTAAATGTCAAAGTGGTGGGGGAGATTGGAACCTGGATCATTTGGATATCAGTTAGACACTTTCTGCTGTATCATGCTATTGACTTTTTGCCCACAAACTTGGCCTGAAGTGTTCAGCTGTACGTCAGGTTCATGCTATCCCATAACAAACTCTAGGGTTAAGTACAGTGACTAAAATTTCTGGGTGAACTCCACCCAAGAAAATGGACTCTCCTTATCCAAGGACAGCCACTTTCTCTGATTTAAACAATTGAGTGGGATTATTCAATTTAAGGACATGAACAACTCCTATAATTTCTCATCTTTCTGTTGATAGGGCTGTCATTCCAAAAATGCCCAAGACATGCCCTTATGTCTTGTCAGAAGAGCTAGGACAGTGACAAATTTAGATGGTAAAATTTAGAGGGATACCACTTCCTTCCCCAACTTCCTTAGCTACTGGCACTTAATATAAAAATAGCCAGGTATTGTGACTTTTTCTCCAATCTGGTCCCACTCTGTTCTCTTTCCATGAGTAACCTTCTTGGTGTATCCCTAAGATTCTTCCCTGCCCCCTTGCCTTAGTCACCAGAATGCCTGATTATGGCTCTATCAGTATTTTTCATGATGTATTACTGAATGCACTAAATATTAGTGGGTATAACCTCCTTGGTGTGTCCCTAGGTTCTTTCCTGCCCCCTTGTCTTAGTAACTAGAATATCTATCAGTATTTTTCAGGAGGTATTACTGAATCCACTAAATATTTAGCTTTTGGGGCATAACCTTCTTGGTGTCTCCCTAGGTTCTTCTCTGCCCCCTTGCCGTAACCAGAATACCTAATTATGACTCTATCAATAAAGTCCACTAAATTTTTAGTTTTTGAGGCATAACCTCCTTGGTGTGTCCCTAGGTTCTTCCCTGCCCCTTTGCCTTAGTAACCAGAATACCTAATTATGACTCTTACCTATCAATATTTTTCAGGAGATACTACTGAGTCCACTAAATATTTAGCCTTTAGGGCATAACTTCCTTGGTGTCTCCCTAGGTTCTTCCCTGCCCCCTTGTCTTAGTCACCAGAATACCTAATTTTGCCTCTATCTATCAATATTTCTCAAGAGGTATTATTGAGTCCACTAAATATTTGGCTTTTAGGGCTAAAGAGATTTCTGTCCTCTAGTTATGAATTCTTGAACTTGTGGTAGGACTGTACTTAACCCATCTACCATTTTCTGGCTCAGTCACAGCCGAAGACCCAGGCTCAGAGGATGTAGTCTGTGGCAAAGCCTCCATCTGCTGAATATTGTTTATGATGATCCTGGTTATAGGCAAAATCCTTGCTTTGATGAACTGACTACATACAGCGGATTGATGGAGGGAGAGGAAATGGGACAAGGATGGAGGGCATTCCAAGGGATGGAGGGTAGCAGGATAGGAAGAAGTTCCAAGGAGAAGCTAATCTGTCTTTTTGCTTTCTTTGCTTTTGGCTTTGAGAAGTGGGGGAGGAGTTGGAGCTTGATGCTGTGTCTCTAAGTTGGATTTCTCTTGGAGAAAGCTGCAGAGTAACAGTTGTTTGAAGGGGAAAGGAGGTTAATTGTTTTAACTTGAACAGAATAAACTTGGAAAGTGAGAAATAATCCGCATTCCTATAGGTCGCTGGTCCAAAACCACACCTGGCTTCGCATCCCTCTAATGATAATCCCCGCAGAGTTCCAGGTGTTCAGCCCAGTGACTGATTACAGGCCCTGCCGAGTTCAGAGGGACAAGATTGAAACTATATATAAACCCCACAAAGTTTCTAAAGGTAAAAAGAAGCATGACCAATCATAAAGCCTCAAGGAATTCTGGGAGTCAGAAGTCATGCTTGCATCCCGATTTGGCTGCTATCTCTTCTTTGTTTCTCTCCAGAAGATGTTTGGCTGTCCTCTGACTGCAGTTCCCCCCATCTGTGGAATGGGGATGAGGTTATTGCTGTCATGGGAACCGAAATTCATGAGGCACCTTGAGGTCCCTGGGGTACGATTCCTCAGAGTACCACAAAGAGTTATGTTGTCACAATTCCTGATGGTAAAGGTGCCAGGGCAAAGCAACATTTCAAGAGGTATCTGAGAGGCTGGTGGGGGAGAACTAGTTGCAGGCATTGCAGAGAGTGCCAAAATGGTGGTAGCTGCAAGATAAGATAGAATTCAGGACCCACTGACACTCAGTCTTCAGAAGCTAATGGCAAGCATTAACCTTGATTTTCAGTGTCTCTGAAATCATTAAACTTTATTTATTGATGGTTGGAAAATAATGTCAGAATGAAATAAAAATTTAAAAGGCATGAAATGAATATACGAATATGGTGAATGCAGATTTGCTCACCAAATCATAAATATTAGAACTAGCAAGACACCTCCTCTTTAAGTTTCAAGAGGTAGTTTTGGAATGAGTCTCAGAAATTGAGGTGAATTGCATCTGAGTGATTTTCTAGGCCTCAGTGAGCAGGATGATATAATGAGGGACCATTTTAAATATTACTTTTAATAAATGCATATATTTTAGTGCCAGAAAATTATACTCTTTATGACAAGGCACATATTTTTCTTTGAAAAGTCAAGTCACATGTATTAGAGAGAAGGGTAAGATACTTATGTAAAAGGACAACATTTGAATGACAACCTTGCAGCGGGATTATGCTTTTGTCTACCCAGCATTCTCCTTGCCCAACAATTGGCCAATTCTTCCATTTTATTTACTTTTCTTCTTCTCTTTTTCTATCATTTCAATCCTAACTCCCTTTCTCTATTACCCCCTCCTGTCCTAAACCTTCATCCATCTCAGCCCTACCCTTTCTCAATTCAGATCTCTTTCCATTGTCCACCCTTCAACTGTCATCAAACTTTCTTCATCTCCATGACATTTCCAATTACGGCTTTTTTTTTCTTTTATTTTTCCTGACTCATGAGACTAGAATGAGGTGTTTGCATACATTTTCTTCCCCACTTTTACTTTTTGATGCATGTTGTAAGGCAGGTAGGTGGCACAATGGATATAGTACTGGACTTGGAATATAAGACCCATCTTCTTGAGTTCAAATCTAGCCTTGAACACTCACTAGCTATGTGACCTTGTGCCAAGTCACTCATCCCATTTATCTCAGTTTCTTCATCTGTAAAATGAGCTGGCAAAGGAAATGGCAAACTACTCTAGTATCTTTGCCAAGAAAATCCCAGGTAAGGTCATGAAGAGTAAGCCCCATGACTGAACAACAACAAAAGTATATTCTTTCTCTGTCACTGAATAACCACTTCTTTATAATTCAAACTATTGAAATATATCACCTTAAGAACCATAACTAGCATGAGATCATAGGGATTTAGTCTCAAAGCAACAATTTTGGGCTGGGGGAGAGGAGACATATGCTTCCTTTCTTCTTTTCCAGTGCAGTATCTCTTTGGGGTGTGGAATTGAAGATTTTGGGGTAGCGGACCTCATGGAAGGAGAATGTTTCCCCTCCTTATGTTGGCACTTTAGGAGAAAGAATTCTTTCATCTAGCTTGATACCCCTTGATGATTTCATTACTGTCACCTATTTTTCTCCTAGGATGACGTTCTCGTGCTGCTGTATTGGAATAACTACACCCAGCTGGGGCAAAGTATTTCATCATGGACTATCCTGGAGACACACACCAAATGGAATATCCAGATTCAGAAGTGGTGACACTAATCTCTCTGAATCTACATCTTTTCCTATTGCTCCACTTAACCAAATTTGCCCCAGAAATCAGAATTTTCGGTTAAGACTTTGAACACCCTCTACCAATGCTCTTTTTCTCTCACTAAAGGACTCTTCTTTTAACCTAGCTTGGCTCACGCAGGTACCAAATACTTAAAACAAAATGCTGAAACTGAGGATGGGAAACTCTCTCTTTGCCTCTTCCATCAAGTCCACTCTGCTTTGGAGCTACTCATGCAAACTAAGTCTAGTCCTGAAGATAGAGAGGATAAAGGAGGGTAGGGTGATGCTCTTCTAGGTTCTTGCAATACATTATTTCTCCCCAAATATTTCTAGTAATCTTTCTTAATACATAACATAGAGGCAGCTGGTAGTGTAGGGGATAAAGCATTAGGACTAGAGCCAGGAAGACCCAAGTCCAAATATAATCTCAGAAACTTACTGTCTGCATGATCTTGGGTGAATCCCTTAATTTTGATCTGTCTCAGTTTCCTCAAACATAAAATGGAATTTTTTTTCTTGTTTTTTCTTTTTTTTTCATAAAATAGAAATATACCTTGTAGGGTGGTTGTAAGGATTAAATGATCTACTATTTGTAAAAATTGCTTAGCCCAGTACCCAGAACATAATGGTTTCTTTAGAAATACTTATTCCATTTCTTCCCACATGCCACTCCAATAGGATCTAGACAAAAATTACCTCTGGGTCCTTGCAACACATAGAAAGCTAAAAATTTCCCAATTGACAATTGCAACCAACAGAGTGATCCAAGTAGAGGTCTGAACTAATCTCTAATTGTGACAAGTAAGTTTCCTCAAAAGGAAACTGAATTAATTTAAAAAGACTCTCCAAAGAGATATGGGACTCCTTAAAAAGGGTTAAATACTTGAAAGTGGTCACCGGGGTTTCTATGTCATTAGGAAAATTTTATTCCATGGACCTAGAGTGCATAAATATCTCAGATAAACTTCACAATAAGGCATGCAGTTAAGGTCTATTTAAAAATAAAATAAAAAAAAATGAACATGGCTGAATTCTATAAGCACAGTATCATCCAGGTGAATCTCTAGGTACCAATATTCTGGAGAGGCTGCATCTATACTTGTAGTATAGATGCAATAATATTACAGAAATAAGTTTTTAAGCATTAAATCATGGAAGAGTTAACCCAGAACAACTGTTCTGATTTGTAAAGAAAATATACTAGAAAACTGACTATCCAATTATACTCTAAAACAAAAGAAAAGGTGCTGGTTTTCTTCAAGGAATCCCTGCAAATTCAGGCTGTACAAGAAGGGGCTTTTTGATAGCATATTTCTCCAGTAGGTCCCTGCATAAGAAATTCAACTTCTTCTTAGAGGAGCCCCCACAGTTGAACATGTGGACCTTCTGGCTCACTTGAAAATTGTCTTTGAACCTGCTGTTTGGGTCCTCCAAGACATTTGCTACTCTTTCAGGTTCAAGGGGAATACTTTGGTAGGGCCATCCTTCAAAAATGATAATTCTCTCACCCTGTAAATGGCAGTTTGGGTTATTTCCATTCACTTATTCAGCAAACATTTATTAAAAGTATCCATGGTGACAAAATGAAAATGAATCTGCTCTCATGCAACTTACATATTTCTGGGAAGAAAAAACACAAACATACAAAATCTACACAAATTAAAAGTAGTCATGGCATAGAGGAGGCCATTAATAATTGAGGGGATTAATGAGGCCTCCTGTAGGTTCCTTTGGTGAGTTAGGGATTGCAAGAAACCAATGTGAATAGGGAAGATATTCCAAACATGGGGGATAGCTTATGCATAGATGTGAGATGGAATATGTTGCATGGGGATCCATATGAGTATGCCAGTTTTTTGGGGAACCAGTGTTCATAAGGAGCTGACTTGTGAAGGTCTCTAAATTAAGAGATAGGAATTTGTATTTTATGGAGTTTTCTTGGCAAAGTTATTGGAGTGGTTTGCCATTTCCTTCTTTATCTCATTTTTTAGATGAAACTGAGACAAATAGGGTTAAGTGTCTTGCCCAGGGTCACACAGCTTGTTAAGTGTCTGAAATCAGATTTGAACTCAGAAAGAGGAATCTTTCTGACACTAGGTCTAAGTCTATCCACTGGGCCACTTAGCCACCAAGAGAAATAGTTTATTTTAATTTAATAAAGCACTTGATAGTCTTTGTGATATCCTTATGGACAAAATGGAGATATATTGGCTAGATAATAGCACAATTATCTGGATTTAGCATTGCTTAATTGGTTAGATGCCAAGAGTAGTCATTAATGGTTTCATGTTATCTTGGAAAGAATTCAGTGGAATGACCCAGGAACTGTACTTGACTCATAGATCCTTACCATTTTTATCATTGACTTTAATAAAGGTATAGTTTGCTGGCTTGTTATATTTATAGATGACACAAAACTATAAAGGATAGTTAGTGCTTTAGATCATAGAGTCAAAATCTGAAAGACTCTGGCCATGCTAAATAATTGGGCCAAATTTAATAAGATAACACTAAGATGTAAAGATGTAAAGTCTAATGGTTAGATTTAAAAAATCAATTGTGTGAATATGAGATGGGGGAGTTATGGCTGAACAAACAGTTCATCCAAAAAAGAACTGGGGATTTGAAATGGACTGAAAGCTCAATACAAGTCAACAATGTGATACAGTAATGACAAATTAAGGCAATAAGCCAAAAGGCATTTATTAAATGCCTGTTAAGTGCTGAGTATTATGTACTGGGGATATAAAGAAAAAGCAAAAAATGGTCCTTACTCTAAGGAGCTCATAGCTTAATATGGAAGAACATACAAATAACTATGCACAAACAATATATATATTTCTATACATATACCTGCCATAGAAGAAACACACATGTTACCTATATGCAGACTAAGAACATGCGTAGCAATATATAGGAATAATGTGTGTATTAACACAAATTCTATATGTATGTATTTATAGGCATATGTGTATACATGTACATACACAAACATATATATGTTGCCTTCATTAAAATTGTATTAAGACTTTTAAGATACTGTATACATAGTGACCTTAGGATTCATTATGCATGTCTAGGGAGGTGATAATTCTGTGGTACTTTGCTCCATTTGAGCCATAGCTGAAGAATTTTATTTAGTTCTAGCATTACATTTGAGGAGGAACATTGATAAGCTTGAAAGAATTCAAAGAAGAATAACCAAGACAATCAAATGTCTTGAAGTTGTGCTATCTGAATAAACAACTGGGAAGGTTCACTTAGGAGAAGTAATAGCTAGGGGGAATTTCCCCCAGGTATTGGTATAATAGCTTTCCTCAAATATCTGATAGGTTTTCTTTTTTTCTTTTTTTTTTTTATCTGTTAGGTTTTCATATAAAAGAAGTACCAGACTCCTGCTTGCTCCCTGAGAATGGTACTAGGAACACTGATACATATAGATATATAGATACATAGAATGGAAGATACAAAGAAACAGATTTAGGATTGAGTTGAGGAAAATCTTAATAATCAGAGTTGCTCCAGAGTAGAACGGGTGAGGTAATGGCTGGGTTTTCATTCCCCAGAAGTCTTCAAGTAATGACATTGTCCAACATTTTGTGGACGGATTCTCATTCAGGTATAGGTTGGACTAGAAGATATATGAAGTCTCTTCCATCTCCAGGAGCTTCACAATACACTGATTTGAGATCTGGCATATAAGAAATCAACTGTCCCTCCAAAAAACTAGTATACTAGAATTTGGGGGCAGTTCCATAGGAATTCTTAAGCAATAAACCATCTCTGAAATGGTCATCCTGCACATGAGAATTGTAAAACATTAGCAGTATCTTTATTACATTATTAATGTCTTCTTAAGATTTTAACAAATGGTTTGGTGATTCAAAGTGTAGTCTGATTTAAAAAATATTAAAAACCTAAGTAACAGGAGTGTATAGAAAACTGGCCATGTAGTGAGGAAGACCTGAGTTTAAGCCTGCTTCTGATACAAATCATGTAAACTTTCAGGGATACAGATAATTCTAAGACTATTAAGTTGTACAGGTGCTAATCTAGGCTGGTAGAAGAATTCCTCATCAAGACCTTCCTGTATAGGACTGGCAGAAAGAAAGGAAGAAAAGAAGAAAAACAAAGAAAAGCAGGAAGAAAAAAGGGAGGGAAGGAGAGAAAAAGAGAGAAAAGAAGGAAAAGGAACAAGGAAGAAAAACAAAGAAAGAAAAGGAAGAAATGAAAGAAGAAAGAAAAGAAAAGAAAGAAACAAAGAGAAATAAGGAAAGGCAGAAGAAAGAAAGAAAAGAAAAGAAATAAAGGGAAGAAAAGAAGAAAAGGAAAAGGAAGAAAGAAAAAGCCATCTAAATAAATGAGGAAACCAAGGCACTGGTTTCTACTTTACTAAGAGGGTTGAGGCTCTAATATCTCTTCTCCTTTACACTTAAAAAACTCTTATCTCCTCTGCTTTTTTCCTCTACACTTGTCTTCAAGGATGAGGTGATCTATTTCCTGGATAATGCTTGCCCATCCATCAGCACTTGATCTCATTCTGTTCTTTTCCCTTATTCTTATTTCCCATATTCTTATCTTCTCTGCCATCCAAATCATGCTTAACTTTTCCCTCACTGCTAAAAAGAAATCTCCTTGAATCTGTTACTCCCTCAACTTTGATTCTCTTGCTTGCTCTCTCTCTCCTCCCCTTCACTGCTAGATTTCCAGTAAGAGTAATGCACATTCCCTTCCTCCACTTCCTCACTACCCCCTGCAATCTGGATTCTGAAATGCAATTGTTGTTGAGGTTTACAGTAACACACAACGGGTACAATTTTCACACTTCACTAAGGGCTTAGAGACTTAATCTTTCTTTTTTCTCTAAATTTCCTCATTTGTAAAATGAAGATAATAGTATTTGCTTTACTTAGCTCTTAGGTTTGTTGGGGGAAATAAATAATAAACATATATGCTGTTCTTTGTGATTGCTATATAAATCATGGCCTTTATCATTCTGGAATAAACATCAGGGCTGATTTCTGAAAGAGAACTTGTTTAGATTCTCTTGTTTCTTTCAAGGTTGAAAGTCACAAAATTCCTTTACAACTCAGTTATTTTTGTCCAAAAGAGTAACAATAGAACATAAGAAATCATTTCTCATACACACACACACACACACACACACACATATAGACAGAGAGAGAGAGAGAGAGAGAGAGAGAGAGAGAGAGAGAGAGAGAAATTTGTAAAAATACAATTGATAAATGGTCAAAGGATATGAACAGGCAGTTTTTAGAAAAAGAAATCAAAACTATACAGTCATATGAAAAAATTATCTAAATCACTATTGTTCAGAGAAATGCAAATTAAAACAACTATGAGGTACCACCTCACACTTATCAAAGTGGCTAATGTGACAAAAAAGGAGAATTTTGGATGTTGGAGGGGTTGTAGGAAAACTAGGATGCTAAATGCATTGTTGGTAGAGTTGTGAACTGATCTATCATTTTGGAGAAGAGTTTGGAACTATGCCCAATGGGATATAAAATTGTATATACCTTTTGATCCAACAATGCCACTGCTTGGTTTGTATCCCAAAGACATCCAAATAAAAGGCAAAAGGATATATTTGTACAAAAATATTTATATTGTACAAAAATATTTTGTGGTGGCTAAAAATGAGAAATCAAAGGGATGCCCATCAACTGAGGAATAGCTAAACTTGCTGTTGTACTTTAAGAAATGACAAGCAGGATGATTTCAGAAAAACCTGGAAAGACTTATATGAACTGATGCATAGTGAAACGAACAGAACCAGGAGAACACTGTACACAGTAACAGCAATACTGTTCCATGAAGAACTGTGAATGTTTTGTCTATTCTCAGTAAAACAATGATCCAAGATAATCCCAAAGGAGTAATGATGAAGTATACTATTTTCTTCTGGAGAAAGAAATGATATTGATTGAACACATACAGGATTTTCTTTATTTCATTTTTTTTCTTTTTCTGACTTATACTTCATCTTTCCCAATACCTTCAATCCTACCCCTCCCACCCCAACCCCGTTGCTCCCTCCTCCTACCCCTACCCCCATTTTGGCAGAGAACAAGAGATCTGCATGAAGAAGGGCAACTATTATTTTTTTTGCATGTGGTTGAAGTGGAAGAGAAATAAATATATTGCTTACATTTTGCATTTGCCAATCTGTTTGCCAATCTGATGATCTCTATGGTTCCTTCCAGCTTTAACATTTCAGTACTCATGAGAAGCCACAAGTTAAAGTGGAAAGAGCACCAGCTTTGAAGTTGGAGTCCCTGTGTTTGAATTTCAACTCAAATGGGTACTAATCCATTCTGGGTTTCAATTTCCTTATCTGCAAAATAGATCTATGACTAGATGATCTGTAAGGTCCCTCAATGAACCTTAATTTCTTTGTCTATAAAAATAAGTATAATAAGGTCACCAGACTCATTGGAGATTGAATGAGAAAATGTATGTAAAATACTGTGTAAATCTTAAAGCATTTGTATGAGGAGGAGCTATTATTAGCATAATAAGATGGCACAGAATATAGAGGACCAGACCTGGAGTCAGAAAGACTCATGTTTGTGAGCTTCACATGTGACTTCAGACACTAATAGCTGTGGGATCTTGTCACTTAACCCCATTTGCCTGAACTTCCTCATCTGTAAAATGAACTAGAAATGGAAATGAAAAACTACTCCAGTATTTTTGCTAAGAAAACCCCAAATGGGGTCATTGAGAATCAAACATAACTGAAAAATGATCAAGCAGCAGCAGTGACAATGACAACAAATGTTTGAAATTATGAAGACTGAATATATATGAGAAGAGACTTAGAAAAAAGTCTACTTTCCTGACAGCCTAATTCCTTTGATTCCTCCTTAGCTCATAAGAAATCAAAAGCCCCTGGTCAAGCAGAGCTCAGGCTGCATCAGAAGGAGGTAGGTGGTTTCCCCGGTTGAGAAAGTCCATGTCTCATTCTGGGCAGCCATGAGGGAAAGTACATTCAGTGAGTCATGGACCCAGCTCCCACAACAAAGAAATAGGGTGCAGATTGAGTTTAGGGAGGAAGGAGGGCTGCTTGAAAAGTGAAAGGAGAGGATTATTGGTATCATCTAAAGAAAGCAGAGTGAGTATTGATCTGTGTGGAGGAGGGAAATGAAAGCTCATCTGACAGTTTTTTGTTTCTATAACCCAGAACTCGTCTCAATTTTTTCCCAGTTGTAGTTTAGAAGGAAAAATTCTAGATTAAGAAAATCCCAGCAATTTTTAGTCTTTCTGATGAAACCCCAACAATTAGAAATTAATTTTGGATTAATAAGTATTTGTTTTTAAAGCAAATAATCCCAGGAAGGAATGGTGCTGAATCTTAGTTACAAATGACTAAAGGAGAGGAGAAGCAGGAGAGTGAGTCAGGTTTCTTAGTCCAGGGATATGAGCATTTTATTAGCAATGAAATATAAAGTGGCTTTCTTCCCTGTTGGTCATTTATTCAATGTGTATTTATTTGGGAAAGGAATAAGCATTTAGAGAGTAACCAGTATGTACCAGGTGCTGTGCTACGTGCTTTTGTTATAAATAGTATCTCATTTGATTCTCACAACAACCTTAGGAGGCAGAGAGGTATTATTCTTCTCATTTTACAGTTGAAGAAATAAAGCAAACAAATGTGAAGTGACTTCCCTAGCATAACTAGTAAGTGTCTGAATCTGAACTTGAACTCAGTTCCTTCTGACTCCAGGCTCAGTATTCCATCACCATATCACCAGCTGCCTCAATGATTTATTAAACATTTACCATGTGTCAAGCACTCCAGTGCTAAGCACTGGAGATATTTTTAAAAAGGCAAAAATAGTCTTCCCTCAGGGGTTTACCTTTTCCAGGGGGACACAAAATTGAAACAACTAGGTGTGAAATATATACAGATAGAATAGAGGAAGATAATTTCAGAAGTTAAGCTATCTCTTGGCTAGACTGAGAAGTGTTCAGTAGAAGGCAAGATCTAAGCCAAGACTTAAAGGAAGTCAGAGAAACTAAGAGAAAGAGGTGAGGAGTGAACTTCCATTTCTCTTTTCTCTAAACCTTACCTGCTAAAATGAACTGGATCCTAGTGAAAGAGACAGGAATCTGGATGTGGGGATGTGTGGGGATTTAAGTTCAAGGTTAGTCATGAGGCAGATAGAACATTCAACTGGAAAGAAAAATTGAAATGTAAGAGGAACATGATTTGGAAGACCAAGTGGAACCATCATATATAATTCACCCAAAGCAAAGATTTCTCTTCTGATAAAGAGCTCTTTATTAAAGAAATGAACATTTTCCTCTTTGTGTGACTATTGATCCTACTTCCCAAATCTCCTTGCTATTTATCAATGTAATGCATATTAAACCAAATAGTGACAGAACTAGGAGATAATTATCTCTAGATCACAAGCCTTCTATGAAACTGTGATTCAAATCCCTTTGATTTTATCCCTTTGACTCGTCTTGTTCTGGCTTTAAGAGCAGCACTTTAAAAGATGGCAGTAGTCCATGAAATCAAAACAAACAAAGGTGAATGTGAACAAAGACTTATGGGAAATTCCTGTTTGATCTCTCCATCCCCAGCCTGACAGCAGAAGTTCTTGGCTTCCTCCAAACAGCTTCATGGGGCCAATGATCAAATCCTCCTTGGAGTCTTTGCTGAGTCATTGCATGTCAGCAGAGCCCTGCATAGCTGGCCTTTAAATATTTCTGTAGCTGTTGCCTCTGGGAGGGGCTGCTGGGAAGTAGAATCTGCAGCCAAGTGTCTCATACCCAACACTAATGTGCTATTTGCATTTAATTTTCATCAGGTTCATTTAATCTTCAAAAGGTTTGTCCACATTTCCTGTCAATTATTCTTGAACCTGCTCAGAAAAGGCTAAAGTAAAAATTGTTTTCACATCATTGGTGAAAAAATAAAATATTATTTTTAAAATAAGAAAAGACAAAAAAGCAAAAGAAACTGAGTTTACTCAATTAAGAGAAGCGAAGTCTGAGGAATTTCATAGTCTTAGATTATGAAAAGATAGGGACAATTATCAACCCTTCTTTCTCTTGAGAATAACATAACAAGAAATTGGCTTAAGATATGATATGAGAGACTCATTATGCATTAAACTGAACTTTCTTATTATTACTATTTTTTATTAGCATAGGGAACTCTGGTGTGTAAATTCCTTCCACAAAAACTGATAGGGAAATCCTCTGAAATTATAAGCTTGTAGAACAGCCTGGGGGAACTGCTAGACTCAATAAGCTGTCCAGGATTACAGAACTGATAGGAACTCTAATGACTTCTTGTTTTAAGGATGAAATATAAATTCCTCTGTCCGGCTCTTGAAACCTTTCACAACTTTGTTCCAATCTGTCTTTCCAGTGATTTTCCTTCCCCTCAATTCACAATCCAGACAAACTGTTTTCTTTGTTCCTTATTCCTCCTGCTCCACTTTGAGGTATAATTCCCTATTTCTGACATGTATGCCCTTTTAAGTTTTTGCCTCAGAACCCCTCACTCATTTAAGACCCAATTAAAAGATTTCCTTCTACACAAAGCTCTTTAGCTGGGTATAGCCAGCTATATCTCTCTCATCATATTGTATTTCTTTACTATATACTTTTCTATATGTACATACCATCTCTGAGGATAGAGTCTAGTATGTTCCTTTAGAGTACAAATTTCTTCATTTTTTGGTCATCTAGCACAGCTCCTGATGCACAATCAGTGCTTAATAAATGTTTGTTGATTGATTTATTGATCATCAGAGATAGAATTTGAACTCTGATTCACCTGATGCAGTGACTGGTCCACTATGTTCTGTATTAGTCTGAGTTTTTCTTTGTTATAAGCTCTGTGATCCTGGGTACATTTCTTTCACCCCTGTGAGCTTCAGCTTTCCTGGAAAATGGGTAAAACACTTGTACAACCAGCATCACAAGTTTTGAATTATTAGTATGATTATCAAGCATGGCTATAGGATCTCTTTCTCCAAAGGATTTAGGAAGATGGTTACAGAGAACTGTTTGGAATGGTTAAAATGGAGGGATGGGACTAAATACAGGGCTTCTCAACTTTTTTTCCCAGGAAACTTCTACATGACTTCAAGTATATAAGTATATAAAATATCTATGCAAGTCAAACATTTACTGATAATAAATCATAATTTTACAACCCCAATTCAATTTATGAGTACACATATGAGGTCAAGACTCATAGTTTAAGAAGCTGGGGATTAGGAAACCTCTCTGATTCTGTGGTTCTAAAATGCGTCTGAAGTTTAGATTGATATTTACTGATGATATAACATGATTTCTCCAATATTGCCACCAGATGGCAGAACAACCCCAGTCATTGGGAATTTGCCTTTGATCCTTAGAACACTAGAGGGCTGTGGTCTCTCATTTTGGAAAACTAAGGAAGGGAAAGAAAAAGAAAGGAAAAACCTCATTTTCTGTGATGAAAAAGTAGGAAATAAGGGCTTTCCTAAAAATAAAAAGGCAGACGATCAGGTAGTGGTACAGTGAGCATCCATTTTCGCTTCTGGGATTGTTCAGACCCAGACACCCTGCCTGCTTTTTTCCTCTGAACTGTTCCAGTCCTGGACAAATGTGAAGAAACAAGTCTCTATGGTAGAGGGAAAACAGTGTGGTTATTGTTGCTGGAGCATTCTATTGGCCAACAAACATAAAAACATACTTTGGAACATGAAATGGGGCCTCCGAGAGAACTTTTGTTCTGTGATTGGGCTGGGAGGCTTCCAGATCCAAATCAAGTTGGCACTTGAACTGGTGAAGGCAGGGAGAAAGAAGACCATGCCGGGAAGCCACTGACCCGAAAGTCTGCTGGTTTATGTCTCTGGTTTTCAGCTGGGTGCTGCTTGACTGAAAACCACTAGTAGCTTCCCACCAGCTGACTGGGATCATTGTCCTATTTGAGGATAATAGGAGAAAAGTTGAGGGCAAACTAGGTTTGAAGTAAAAGAGGACAAATATGTTTCTGTGTCTGAGGCCCTATAGAGAGGTAACTTTCCTTGGGAGTCTGGGAATTCTTCACACTCCTGGCACTGATGGTCCCTGAACTTGGCCTTAGAGCATCTGCGTTCACATTTCATTTTGACCAATGCTACCTGACACTAGCTAAGTGACCAGTGTGACTAACTAGTGTGACAAGTCACTCAACCATTTTAAGCCTCAATTTCCTTACCAGCAGTCAGACCTAAAGTCTTTTAGTTCTAAATCTCTAATCCTGTGATGCTTGGGTCACAGCCCCCTAACCTCTTTCATCTATAACATAAAGAGTTTAGAGGACCTTGTCGGGTCCCATACAACTCAAAATCTATGATGCAAACTTATTGGAGGGTTACCGCCCTCCCTTTCACTTAATATCCTTTAGGACTACTTCACTAGTTGTTGGCTGATGTGAATTTGGAGTATACAACTTACTAACCTAAGGAAAATGTGGTTGGGCAGTGGGGTATCAGTCAGCAGCCCTGCCTCTCCAAATCACCATCATTCAAGCAAAGAATCTGCCTCTGAAATGTCCAATCATCACCTCTGCAAAAGCCTCCCTTTTGCATTTGGAAGAATCAGGCTTGGGATGTTGTATTACCCTAATACAGAGTACATTTACATAGACTAACCCTCACTCACAAGCATTATTTTGAATCTTAGCAACTTGAGAAACCTTAAAAATGTTACGTCATTGACTTTTTACAAATCACCCGGTAATGGGGAGGACACTGCTCAATGTAATTTTCTATTTATTTATTTAAAAAAAATTTCAAAGCTGGGAAAGATCCTTATAAATGATTAAATACAACTTCATTGTTTTACAGTTGAGAAGACCAAGGTTCTGAGAGAGGTGAATTAACTATACATGCTTGTTTTTACCTGTTCAATAACAACTTTTTTTTAGTGACTTTGGTTTTGACATCGCAATGATTCCCAGATACGTCTCATGCTCCCAATCAAAAAGTGCTCCCTTAAAACGAAGAAAAGTAACTAAAAAAAAAAAAAAACTGACCTGGAAGATCTGATTGGGTATGAATCTAAATCAAAGTTGATTGACTCACATCTAAACAAAGAGATTAGAATCAATCTGACAGAGGACATTGAAATGTCTGGTATTGGAAGTCAAGTTAAGCCAAGAAGCATTTATTAGGTACTTATTGTGTGGGCTAAGTTATATACAAATATAACAAGTAGCTACCTAAAAGCCTAGGAGTTGGGGAAAAGGGGGAGAGCTTTAAACCATGGACTTTAAGCCAGGGGCTTCACAAAGAAAGACTTCTCTCAAGAAACTTACATTCTAATAGAAGAGAGAAATTAGAAATAACTAAGTTCATCTAAAATATATGCAGAATAGATGGAAGATGGTCTGAGAGGAAGGCACAAGTGGCTGGGGGGATGGGGAAAGGGGCTAAGCTTGATGTAAGGAGAATTTTTGGACTAGAGATAGTTCCCTAAGTTTACCAAGTTCCTCATCAAATGTCTGTGTCAGCTGACATCTCCAGCTCAGCTCTGGGCAGACAGGGTAAAGTCAGCTCTGGGGGGAAATAAGAAAACCATTTTGGAAACATTACATAGAGTCTCCTTCCTATAAAAACCACAGCAGACCTGCTCACTCTGGTAGCTTTCTCACAAACAGAGATGTGTTCAGACAGCAGGAAGTTCATCTTGGTCTTGGAAGATGAAGGGCAATTCTCAACTTTTTCCAGTATAATGACCCCACTTAAGTTTTTAAAAAATTATGTGGAATCCCAGCTGATAGCATATGTGCTTTTCAGACCTGTTGATTGAAAAATGGGCCAAAAGTGAATATGAATTCAATCATCTTCCTTTTAAATGAATTTGTAATTTATTAATGCTAACAGCATCTACATATACCTAAAAAAATAGTCAAGCACTTATATACATATATGAGACATTAGTTGTCGATCTACAGACGGTATGTTGGCTAATTTATTATACTGAATTGTGTCATCTATTTTATTACAGATAAAAATGATAAGATTTAGTGTAGACATGGATTTGTATTCTCTTACAATAACTTTAAGACCCTGAGCCAGCAGGCAGAGGCTAGGAACCATTGTCCCACAGGAAAATAAACAATCATAGAATGTCAAAGCTAGAAGGGACCTTGTCAAACCTCCCCATTTATTCAAACAAACAACCCAAGGCCCAGAAAAATGAAGTGACTTGCCAATGATTTGCAGTTACTGGGTAGTAGATGTGGGGCTAGAGTTTGAATCTATCCCTTTGGGATCATCACAGGTCTTAGGGGCTAATTAAACTATTCTAGGCTACAAGTACAAAAATAACCTTGTTGGAGCTGGGCACTCATTCGTATGTGCATTTTTCTCACTAACCCTGCTTTTCCCTAGTGGGAAGTATTCCTTAGGGTTTTTCATGAATCCATACTTCTCTTTTCTAAAAGAAGATCTTCACAATTCATTCATAGTGAGGTTTCCAAAATACCAGAAAAAGAGAACTCCAGGCAACATGTGAATTTGGATTACAACAAGATACAAGGAAACTGTATTCTTAGAATTTGACCAGCAGGCAGGCATGATGCAGTAGGTGGGAGGTAGATTGCTGAAGATGAAGGGAAGTATCCTTCCTTCTTCCTCCTTTATTTAGGGTGTTTGTATTTAAGATGACAACAGTAGGAAGGCAGCACTTTGTAGTTCAGAGAGCACTGGATTGGGAGTCAGGAGAATGG
The DNA here is from genome assembly GCA_023553655.1 of Myrmecobius fasciatus. NCBI lineage: Eukaryota > Metazoa > Chordata > Mammalia > Dasyuromorphia > Myrmecobiidae > Myrmecobius > Myrmecobius fasciatus. Next base: position 10,658 of record JAJPUD010010975.1, on the reverse strand, counting down.
TATTCTACTTCCAATTCTGCTGTTAATTAGCTATGTGATCTTAAACTATTCGATTCAAATTATAGGACTTTATTTCTCTCTTCCGGAAAGCAAACAGGCTCCCTTCTAGGATTATATGAAAAATGATTTTCTGACATACTCATTTGATCAAAAAGTTAAATCTCTTTGAACATCCCATTTCCAGGGGTAGCTGGATGGTGTAGTGGATAGAGGAATAACTCTGGAGTTAGGAGGACCTGAGCTCAAATTTGGCCTCAAATACTTAATACTTTCTAGCTGTGTGACCTTGGCCAAGTCATGTAACCCCAATTTCCTCTAAAAGATAAAAAAGAACATCCCATTTTCTAATCATTCAAGGTTTAATACAAACATTAAACTATATTATTTGAAAAATAACAGAATCTTTGATCTGAAAGAGATGTTAAGAGATCTACCTAATATAAAGCCCTGTCCTTGGGAAGGTAAATAATTAAATACCAAGTCATATTCCAGTTTTGCAAGTCATTCTTCTCACAACAAGCTTGGAAAATAGATACTGAAAGCTGTATTATTCCCATTTTATAGGGGAAAAAAAGAGAATTCAAACACAGGTCTTTTGACATGAAATTTAGCCTTCATGCCTCATTGTTTCCAAGAAACCACCTAAGACAGACTATGCTTATTCTTTTCTTAAAAGAAACATATTCCAGCATTCTATTTATCCTTATTGTCAAGAAATTATGAATAAATTCTTTCCTTATTTTAATTCTGAGTCTGCATGAAACTTACAAATTCCATGGTCTTACTCATAGATCATCTATGGGGTTCCTTGGGTGCTAGTGTTAAATCTCAATATAAGGATAAGCAAACAATAGTTGTAAAGAGACATATATATATATATATATATATGTATATACATACATACACATATACCACCAGTAATATCTGCCACATAGTAGATCTGGGGTTGGAGTTTGAGTCTATCCCTGTAGGATCACCATATTCAGGTCTTACAAACTTCCTAAAGCCTCTGAATTTAGCTTACATGTATGAAGATAACTTATTGGAGTTCAAACCTCATTCATGTGTGTTTTTCTCACCAACCCTGCTTTGCCATAGTGAGAAATATTCCTTAGGTTTTTCTCATGAATTCATACTTCTTTCCAAAAACAGATCTTCTCAATTCATTCATGATGAGGTAATAAAGGATGATAGAGCCATTGATTTAGAACTGGAAGAGATGTCAGGAGTAATTTAGTCTATCTATCACCTAGGAAACTGAAGCTTGCATAACCCCTGCTCAGTGAGGAACTTGTTCAAAAACACATAGACATTAAGTTGAAGACTCAAAACTTAAGACTCTGACTTCAAGTTCAATACTCTTTATATTAAAAAAAAAGGGCTTGGAATAATAGGTACAAGGAAAGGACAGAAAAGAAAAGGAATAAAGATGGAAGGAAGGAAAGAATAAAGGGAAGGAGAAAGGGAAAGAAAACTTCATATGGCTTTCAGCAAAACATAACATAGTAGATTAGAGTTTTATGTAAGAGGCCAGAAGATCTCAGAGAGCATCTAATCCAACACATTCACTTTATGAATAAGGAAAATGAGACTCATCTGAGGCCATATAGTTGCTAAAATAGGACAAAATTTACACCATCTCCAAAATCCAGCACTTTTCCCTTGGAAAGGGCTTATGTGGGAGAGGACAGAATAGGGAAAGAAAAGAAAAAATGAAAGAAGAGAGTAAAAAAATCAAGAGAAAGACAAGGGAGAAGGAAATCAGCAAGTAGAAATGGAGGGAGGAAAGAAGGAAGGAAGATGGAAAAGAAAGAAAGGAATGAAGGAAGGTAGAGCATAAAAATGAGGAAGGAAAGATAAGAAGGAGAAAGGAAGGAAGGAAAAGAAGAAAGAAGGAAGAAGAGGGAGTAACAGACAAAAAACAAAGCCTTGATTTTTCTTTCTCCCCCCAGAATAAGATGGAAAACCTAGGAAATACAAAAAGGACTTAGGTCATTGACAAGAGAACACTGTGAAGAGAGAATGGTAAGGGCAATAATAATCATGGCTCATATGTAATATAACACTAAAGTCTATAGAATTCTTTCCTCAAAATAGCCCTGTAAAGTCATGCAAATGTTATTTTAAATAGATTTATAGAGAAGAAACAGAAACTCAGAATGATATTAGATTTATGAACAGAAAATGATTGTAGAGACCATCTAGTTCAAAACTTTAACTTTATAGATGAGGGAACCTCACTCAGAAATTCACATGTGACCAATTGATAGAACTGGAATTTGATCTTTGGGTTCCCAATGCCAGTTTTCTGAAATTTGATAGGTGTGAGACTGAATAGTAGGAACATAGACATCTATTTTGCTTATAGTACATAATTTCTATGGTAGTTTATATAACTCAGGAAACCGTCTCCCTACTTTTTCTCACCCTTCTTGTTGAAGTACCTTAACAGAGCCATTGTAGCACTGAAGGAATGGAAACATTCCATCTTTTTTTGTAGCTAGGAGAGAGGGAGAAAGAGAAGCTAAACCGTTTGCTTATGATAATAATATATCACTACATCAGTGATTTAGTGCTACAAGGTCCCCATTTTACAGAGAAGGAAACTGAAGCACAGATAACGTTAAGTAGAGTTGCCTAGTTTTTCACAGCTTTTAAGTCTAAAAGATGAGATTTCAAACATTCAATCAACAAATATTTACTTTATTTGGTTTTTTTTTTTTTTTTTGGAAGCAATTGGGGTTAAAGGATTTGCTCAGTATCACACAGATAGTATTAAGTGACTCAGGTCAGATTTGAACTCAGGTCCTCCTGATTCTATCCATTTTGCTCTCCAGCTGCCCCTCAACAAATATTTACTAAGTGTTTCCTGTGTGTCACGTACTGTGCTAAGAGATGGGGATACAGAAAAAGGCAAAAGACAATCCTATTCCTCAATAAGCTAAAAATCTAATGGTGGTTGGGGGTATGGAATTTGAACTCAGATTTTTCTGGTTCTACATCCAGTGACCTATCTATGCTGCCTTGTGAGTTGGTATGAGAGGTCTCTCCCTACCTTATTGGCCACCAGTTAGCACCATTTAATAACAATCAGAAAAAAGTAGGCCACCAAAAGACTTGATTGTATCAAAAGCCGCACTTATCATGTCTCCAGGACTGACCTGCCTGTAGTCTTTTTCCTGCCCACTGGCCTCTGAAAGGATTGTAGATAGGCTTAAGATCAAAGCCAAATGTACTCGTTTGCTGAAACATGAACCCAACCCAATCCAAATACTAGCTTTCTATTGAACCATGAACCAAACTGAAAATTTTTTTGCTGGGAAAATTATTTTGATTCTTTTAAATACATTTATCTTTTTCTTTGTTTTCCTTCTCTTTTTCCCTTTTCCTTCTCCCAGTCTCTGCACTCCTCCATGTAACTACTTTCTAATACTTTACAAAGTGTTCTCACAACTACCCTGTGATATAAATAATGCATGCTTCATTTTCCCCATTTTACAGACAAGGAAACTGAGGCTCGGAGATGTTAAATAATTTTTTCCACAGCCACAATAAACAAATAAAAGTTGGATCTGATACTTGAATCTTATTGCCTCAGGCTGCCTCTCATAGAACCTGTATGATTGATGAAAGAATGGTTGGGCAGAGACCTGCAAAGGACCCTAGATGTTATTGATTCAATCTCTTTATTTTCTAAATGAAGAAACTAAACCATAGGGAACCCAAGTCCACAAAAGTCATAGGGGATAACAGAGCTGGATTTAAATCTTGGTTTCTGACTCTAAATCCATGACTTATTCTGATAGAACATAAAAAAGACCATGGTACAAATTTTAGAAACTTATAGCAACCAGTTTTCCCCTGAAATCAAAGAAATTAGATGGAAATAAAAAGAAAAGAAAAAAAATTCCATTCTCGAGAAAGGCTGCATTTATATTCATTTAGAAATCTTTTCACTTAATTGATCATAATGTAAAACTGAAATATATTTTAAATGATCGGTTGTAGTTATTAAGGTTTTATGTTCCCTGTTCCCAATTAATTTTTTGTAAAGAGATGTTTGAAATCCATTATAATTTTTAAATTATTAAATCATGCAAATGAGTATTAGTGCATAGCTGTCAATTTTTGAAAAAGGAATCCCTAGTGAGTTTGAGTAACCAAAATTACATATTTTTAAATGAAATGTTGAATTAGAATAAATCTGAAGTATTCAAAAGCTTCTGTTTGCTCATCTATAAAATCAGGTAGTTGGAGTAAATGACCTCTGAGAACTGTGCCAACTTCAAATCTATGGAATTGCTATGAAAATACTCAATAAACTAAATATGAACTGAGCTGAGCTTTCTTCTGGATCAGTTACCTGATATTCAGCTCATTGCAAAGAAGGTTTTTTTTTTTTTGTTGTTGCTTTTTAATTTCAGAGACTAAAATTCAGAGAGTTAAAATCTCAGGTTCTCAATACTAGACTCATGAGGTACTCAACCCAAAGCTAGACTGAATGATGTTAATTTCCAAGAATACGCAAAAGAATTATCTTTTGAAAAAGGGAAGTTTGGGTTAATAAAAACCAGGATAACTCCTAGCATCACAAAGGGGAAAAAAGGAAATAAAAATATGTTGGCTTGTTCTATGCTGGTGCTGAGGGGATCTCCAGCCAGGTCTGGGCTGTATTGTCCCAGTACCAAAAAGAAAATAGATTTTTCTTGATGAGTATTTAGAAGGCTAAAAGATGGAATGGTTGGTCATTTTCATGCTCTGTAGTGATTTTGTTGGGATCATTGGTCCATATGGTCAGAGCCAAGCCCTAGAACAGGAGAGTGCTTCCTCTGTCAGTCTTTCTCTTTCATCTCTTAAGATGGATGCTTAAATATTGGGTCTTCATGCTCAAAGAAAATCTTTCTGAATTTGCTGAACAGGGAGAATTTCTTTGGTTGTGTCCTGTCTGACCAAATAGAACACATGTAAGAGGTCATTTAGTCCAGTCACACTTTGATTCTTAGTATCTTTATATTATTAAAAACTATTGGGGATCTATTCAAAGAATTTTTATGTGGGTCATTTCATGAGACTGTGTAGTAGTTCCACTCTACTACACAGTCTCATGAAACATTTATCTTGCTATCTTTATATTCATCATCAGCTTGCCCCTTAATGCAACTATACATCAATATTTCATGGTCTCATGAACATGGGCATTCCCTTTGCCAGTGTAGATCACAATCCACCCATGTCTTTTCTCATCATGTATTAATCTTATCCATGTATTTCTTCTGGATCAGTTACCAGATATTCTGCTCATTGCAAAGAGGTTTTTTTGGTTATTGTTGCTTTTTAATTTCAGGGATTAAAATGAGTTAAAATCACAGGTCCTCAATACCAGATACATGTGATACTCAACCCACAGCTAGACTGAATGATGTTTATATATATATATATATATATATGTGTGTGTGTGTGTGTGTGTATCATATTAGAAATAACAACTAATTTTGAATTTGTAGACCCTCTGAAAGGGTTTCAGAGACCCCCAGGATTTTCTGGGCCATACCTCTTGCAACTGCTTAAAGTTACACAGATAGTATCAGAGACAGGCCCTAGAATTTAGGGGACCTGTCTCTGATACTATCTGTGTAACTTTAAGCAAGTAATTTAATTTCTCAGGGCTTCACTTTGCCCATTTGGAAATTGAAAAAGGTTGGACTAAGTCAGTGGTTCTCATATTTTATGGTCCCATGTCTTTCTGTAAAGCCTCTCCCTAGAGAATTCCACCACTTTTTGCATTGTCCTGGAGGCCTTCCTTGGGTTCTTATAATATTCGATGCATACTAGCACAGTACTTGGGTTGGCCATCTGTTATCCCTTACTTTTGCTATATGGCCGGCCCACACCTTTTTTTCAGTCACAAATGTCTCTGATGATGTCTTTTATACCACTTGTCATATGCAAATTGTCATTGGTACTATGCTAAAGCCTACTTACACCCACTATTTGTCCCTCTGTTACTCATTGGGTCACTTGTAATTTTGACTCTTTTGAGATCATGATGTTCCTTCCAGCTTTCTTTGTATAGGATCATTAAGATAATATTAATATGAGAAACACTTTTTTTTTTTAAATCAGGAGGCAGCATAGGATTACTCAACCCAACAAATATTTTACCAAATGTAATCCACGCTTATCTCTTCCTCATCTTTAATTCTGGGTCAGTTTATAGTGTATCTATAGCATTTGTCTAAGAAAGATTCATAGAATCATAGATTTAGAACTGGAAAAGATCGACATGCTCATTGAATCCAATCTCTTCATTTTACAAATAAGGAAACTGAGGCCAGAGAGGTTGTGATTTGCCCAGAGTTACCTAACTAAACAGAATCTAGGCAGGATTTGAATCCTGGTCTTCCTGACTCCAAGACTAGCCCTCTGTCCATTACATTATACTATAAACCAATGAGTAGACTTCCTTTAAATAGAAATTAAAATATCATCTTTTACAGGAAGCCTTTACATTTTTTTACATAAGCCCTCTTAATTTAAGTGCCTTCTCTCTGTTAATTATTTCTCTTTATTTTGTATATAGCTTACTTTGCATATATTTACTTATATGCTACTTCTATTAGATTAGATTAAAAGCTTCTTGAAGGCAGGGAATATCTTTTACTTCTTGCTTTTTCCCAGACTTTGTGACCAAACCCTAACCATCTAAATATTTTTCCAATAGCAAGGTCCTTGAGTTTTGTTGCCAGACCAAACTTTTATGGTGCAACTGCTTGTCCATTTGGACTTCTGCCTGTTTCCTGACGCCCTATGCTATCTTCTAAGATCTCTGCTTATTGCCCACTTCCAGACTCAGTGCAAGAGTACTGACTCTGATGCCAAAGAACTTAAATCCTGCTCCTGATTTTTATTGCTTTGGGCAAGCCACTTAACCTTCTTAGTTTTTTCAACTGTAAAATAAGAGGGGTCCAACTAATTGGCCTCTGAGGACCCTTCCAGTTCAAGTTCTATGATCTCATTTACACCTGCGGTCTGCCTTCTCTTATTACTTTCTGCTTTAACCTTCCTGGATTTCTTGTTCATCCCTAAGAGTTCAGTTGGTATTTGGGTCCTGGCCATCCCTAGTTTGGTATATCCTGCTGCCAGCTGAAGATAAGAAGAAACATTTAGACATTACAAAGATTCTATAAAGAGTTTTGATACTACTCTTCCTTGGCACTCCACCTCATTCATGGAATTTTGGGGGACCTACTTCATTAGTAGCATGAGATATTAATATCAAATAATGAATGTTTTTATAAATAGTTATAGCAGAATATATGCAATTAAATAAGAGCTGTCCTCTTTAAAAGATAAGGTTTTTACACTCATTCTAATGATGCTGCCTTTACTCAGAAAATATTTGGGATTCTTCATTTGGGACCACTTTAAAAATAGTTATGCTGCAAAATGAAATCAATCTTTTTTTTCCCTGAAGCAATTGGGATTAATGTAATTTGCCCAGGGTCAGACAGCTTGGAAGTGTTAAGTGTCTGAGGTCAGATTTGAACTCAGGTCCTCCTGATTTCAGGGTCAGTGCTCTATCCACTATACCAACTAGTTGCCCCTATGAAAGCAATCTTAATGCTTCATAGTCATTGATTTAGTTAATTAGACTATATTTATTTACATGGTCATTCACTTTATTTACCAGATATGGCTCTGAATGATATTTAGCATTTTCCAAAATCAAGTTCACTCTTAAAAGCAGGATGGTTGCTTATCACTGAAGATATGCAAAAGAATTCTATCAGTGCTAATGTCTTCTGAAAGGAAGAAGTAATAACAGGTAACTGATGATCATGAATTTAGTCCTGGAATGGATTATAACTGTCATCTAGTCCCATACCATCATTTTATAAATGAGAGAACTGACCCAGAGAGGTTGTGACTTACCAAAATTTGGACCCAACTCATTTGATTCAATATTTGATGTCATTTCCCAAATTGTGTCATTAGTCTGAGACAAATTTGAAGGAGTATGTTGTTCTATAAGGATATAGTCCCAAATTAGCCCTGACTGCACAGAATAGTAAGAATAGCAAGAGAGACTTAAATATGTTGCCTTTGAAGGCAAAAGGAAGAACAAGGAATAATATTATTGTTTGAGGAAGATGGGAAGATAACAGACAACAAAGAGAAGGCAGAACTATTCAACTTTTATTTTACTTCTCATTTCTCCACCAAGAAAAATCAATGTCAGATTAGAAAATATAGAACAAAAATGATTCTGAGGAAATTTAAGCTCAAGATAAGATAACTAGCTAAAACATTTAATAAACTTTTCTTATAATGCCAGGCACTATGCTAAGTGTTATGGATGCAAACATGCACAAACAAGACAGTCTTGACTCTCGGAAGCTTACAATCTAAAGAGGGGGCAGACAATACATAAAGAAGAATTGTGAAGGGGAGTGGATGGGAAAGTTGCTGGCAAAGAAATAAAATCCAGAGAGTGAATTGAACTGAGAGTAAAGTGAATATGCCTGGGGTTCTTCATGCAATGGTGATTTGAGCTAGGAACTCACTAATCCTGAGAGAGAGCCGTAATAAGAGGAGGGATAGTAAAAGGATACCCAGTCATCCTTAATGGGTTCAAATAATCTGACCCAGATGAAATACATTTCATAGTACTAAAACACTGTTGAAGTGATCTCTCAGCTATCAGCAGTAATTTTTAGGAAATTATGGAAAATATAATAGCCAGTCAATAAGTACTTATTAATCAATTACTATATGGCAGGTACTGTGCTAATTGCTGAGGTTACAAAGAAAGGCAAAAGACAGTCCCTGTTCTCAAAGAGTTTACGGTCTGATAGAGGAGAAGTGTCAATCATGTACAAATAAGATATAGATAGAATAACTTCTCAATAATCCAAAGAGGGAAGGAAAGCATGAACAGCAAGGTAGATTAGGAAAGGCTTCTTTTAAAAGGTGGGCTTGTAGTTGAGACTTGAAGGAGGCCAGGGAAGCTAGGAGATGATGATAAGATGGGAGAAAATTTCAGGAATGGAAAACACTCAGTGAAAATTCATAGAGTTGGGTGGTGTAATAAATGTCTTAAATGAGTATAAGATGCAGCAAGAAGATCAGTATCATTGGATCCTAAAGAATGTAGCAAGGAATAAAGTATAAGAAAACTGGAAAGATAGGAGAGAACCAGGTTATGAGTGCCAAACAGAAGATTTTATATTTAATTTCCGAGATGATCGCCAAGTTTACTGGTGACATAGATCTGTGCTGCAGAAGATTAATATGACATGTAAGTGGAGAATAGACTGCAGTGGATATAGATTTGTAATCACAAGGCTTTGCAACAGTCTGGGTGGGAAGTGATAAAGACCTGCACCAGGGTGGTAGTAGTGTCAGAGGAAAGAATGGGACATAAACTAGAGAAATTGCAAAAGTAAAATTGACAGGACTTGAACATGCTTAGTTATGGAAGGGGCAGGGGAGTGAGAGTTAGGAGTTGATGATGACATCTGAGTTACAATCTGGGGTGAGTAGGAGGATGTTGACAACCTCAACAGTAATAGAGAAATTTGTAAGACAGGAGAATTTTTGAAGAAAGAGAATGAGTACAGTTTTGGACATTCTAAGCTGTCCAACAGTTTTGAGACGTCCAATGAGGAGTTGGAAATGAATATAGTAAGAAAAGAGAAGGCCAAAGGCAGCCTATCATTTGTGGATTTGACCTGAATGAATGACATGACCTGAATGAAGATCTAGCAAAGGAGATTGAAAAAGAATAGTCAGACTGATAGGAGGAGATCCAGGATAGAGTAATGTCACAGAAACCTAGAAAAATGAGTGTTTTAAGGATAAGACAGGGATCAACAATATCTAAAGTTGAAAAGAAGTCAACAAGGATGATTAGCTTTAAGAAAAGGCCTATAGATCACAGGCAACTTTAGAGAGAGAAGTTTCAGTGAAATGGTGAGGTCTGCAGCCAGATTGTAGACAATTAAGAAGAGTGAAAGAGGAAGGGAGGGGGAGAAACCTATTATAGATGACCTTCTCAAAGAGTTTAGTCCCAAAAGAGAGAAGAGATATGGGATGTTATTTAGTAGGAGGAGGGATCAAGCGAGCATTTTTTGAGGATGGAAGATATGTAAAAATGTTTCTAGGCAGTCGGGAAGCAGTCAGTAGACAAAGAGAGATTGTAGGTAAGAGAGAAATTATGGATGGTAGATATTGTAGGACTGGAGAAGAGCAAATATTATGTATGATTTTCAAAAAATTTAAAAGAAGGTAGATAATTTAAACTATGAGCTTGTGAATTTGTACCAAGTCCTGGAAAAGTTTTATAACACATCATTAAAGGAATGACTATGTAAACTGATGAGAGAGCAGCAATAATCAAATTATAGTTCAGAGGCTGTTAAAAGATCAAGTAGGTATTTTTCTGGAACTTTATAGCCAGAAAAATCTGTCTGGAGGGGAACAGGGAAGTAAGGCAGAGTACCAGATTAGTGAAAACTAGGGAATAAGAATAGAACTAATATCAATGAATCCAGACATGAATGAAGCAATCATTACAAGACTCAAGGTTATGGCCAGTGGTTTGTTTTGCATGCCCAAAGGCCAGTGGTCTGAGGAAAATATTCTTGCATAAATATACT
>JAJPUD010010974.1:40316-57672 GCA_023553655.1 Myrmecobius fasciatus | reverse complement strand
ACCAGTACTAGCAATGCATGAGATTTTGACAGAATTGCTCCATTATTGTTTTACTTTTCTTGTTTTCATTTTTTTTCAAACAATGGTATATGGACTAGAATTGAGAGAGGAAAATTGGCTACTATGGAGTTGATTGCTGAGATGAGTAGGATGACACTTAGCTGCCATTAATGAATATGTCAAAAGGCTTCTATCTACCACAAATACAGATATCATTGGTGAACCACTGTCAATAATTTTTGAAAGATCATGGAGAATGCAACAGTGGTCACAGTGAAAGGCAACCATCCACATTTCAGAAAAAAGGAAAAGAATGGAATTTGTAAATTTCAGGCCATTAACATTGAGTTTGCAGGCAAAACTATAGAAGATAATATTAAACAGGTACTTAGTGAGTACCCAGAAAAAGAAATGTGATCACTGTGAGTCAGCAGGATTTTATCAGAAAAAGATCTTGATAAACTTATTCCTTTTCCCGAAAGAGATAGTAGAATCATAGCTTAGGTGAAGCCTGTAGATAGAGTTAAGCTGGATATTTAACAAAATATTTGTCTGTTTCTCATGCAATTCATATAGAATTGGGGGACAGATGTGTTCTAGACAATTCTACAATACAGTTTGATAGATTTGAAATTAGTTGAACAGTTGAACCTGAAGTAAAGAAATCAATAATAGTTCAAAGACAACTTGGAAGCAGATCTCCTGTGACATGTTTTTGGGTATATGTGGTGTTTAACAATTTATCATTGACTTGGAGAAAGATATAGAAGTTAAACTTATCAAAGTTTCAGATGCTAATAAAGCAAATATCCAAAAAATAGCAAAAGGCTTAGAACATGAGACAGACACTAATAAGATAAAAAATGAATAGGAATAAATGTCATATCATACAAGGGATGAATTTAGACTTAAAAAAGCTTTACAAGTACAATATGGGAGCAGCTTAGCAAGAGACAGTCATCTTAAAATGATTAAGTTGTTAACAGTATATATCAGGGGGATATGGGAAACTGAGAAATTAGGCTGAATTAAAGAAGAATGGTACACAGGTGTCACATTTTAAGAAAGACATTGATAAGCTGAACAATGTCCAAAGAAGGGTTAACAATATGATGAAGAGATTCAAGCTCTTACCACTCATACCATCTTAGGAAGAGTGAAAATATTCAGTCTGGAGAAGAAATGACACTAGTAACAATTCAAATTATTTGAAGTGCAGTTGTGAAAGAGGACTCATTAGGAAAAATCTGGGTTTAGATTCTATGTCTGACACACTGGATCTCTGACCGTAAGAAATTTACTTGATCTCTCTTTGTATTAAGTGCCTCTCATAGACTAAATGTTGCAGAAAAGCTGCTGATTTCCATTAATAAATGAAATTTCCCCACATCAATGATATTACTGATTTGGGTTTATCCCCATCCCTACTCCAAATAGGAGTTGCATATGGGTTGTGAGGAAGGATCTTTGTAAATTATGATTTGTTTTATGAAGGGGAGTATCATATAGAGGTAATACTATTATAGTACATACATTCTGTTTTTTGTAGGTGTTGTAATTCAAGCTTGTAATATTAGCAATATCCATAGATTGGGAGCACAGTCAGCAGTCCTGTTCTACCTTTTCATTTACCATATTTCAACTCCTAAGTCTGTTACTTAGACTCATGCTATATTGACTTTCAAAAGTGAAAGCTGAACTTGAAATTTCTTTAAAATGTATTTATATGTTGTTTATATTAAATTTTGTTGTTTATATTAAATTTTATTGTTTATACATTTATATATTATTTCTATTTATTTCCCAACAGAATGTAAGCTTCTTTATTTCAGAAATACTTTTATTTTTCTCTTCCTATCAGTAGCATTGAGACCTTTGCAATTAATATGTTTTGGATGAATGTTTATTGAAAGAATAAATGTTTGATGTGTTTTGGGGTGGTTCAAGAGATCCATGATGATATTGGGCTCTCATGTGTAGTCTCTCAGTGGTTCAAGTAGCAAGTTAATGATTATAGTAACTCTTGTTTTTGGTGTGGATATGCACTTACATTTGTGTAAGAAATTCCTGGTGAGGAAGCTAACTCTACTAATGCTTATTGATTTCAAGGTCATCCCTCTCTGTAGTATGTGACCACAATTATCTTTCAAGGTTCTAAAATAATAATACATATCTTCATGTGAATCTTTGATGACTTGAATAGTGCAGTAGAATGAGTGAGTGTTGGCAATCAGAGGAGCTGAGTTTGAATTATCTGCTCTTTGTTCTCTCTTGGAGAGGAATCACTTAATTAATTTGGGCCTCAGTTTCTACATCTACAAAATGTGCTACATGATTTTCATGATCTTCCTATAATGTATAATCCTTTGATCCAGTCCTGGTTGTTGAGGGCCAAAAGTATTGTATTGTATTGTATGTATTTGTAATAAGTGCTTCACTAGCACTGCACTACAGGCCACCCCTTTTGGCAACTCCATTATCTTCTTACCGTGAGAGGTATTCTGCAGAAAAGGAAAGAAATGTGACATTAGCAGTCTATTTAGAAGAGGATGTTTCCCACCAGCAGCAATCAATTCCACTCATGAGATATAAAGGGTATAGGTAAAGAAAATGACAGAGATATACAATTAAAAAGGTTCAATCCCTTACAGAATTATAACACATTAATGATTCTGCCAAGACAATCAGCATTGCTTTTAATAGAAAGTATTGTCTCTCTATGTTTCCATTATTTTGCTCTTCTTCCTTCATTTGTTCTTCTTTCCCTCCTTTTCTTCTTCCCTCCCTTAATACTTGCTTCAAATATTGCAGTGGTTTGCCATTTCCTTCTCCAGCTCATTTCACAGATGAAAAAACTGAAATAAATAGGGTTAAGTGACTTGCTCAGAGTCACTTAGCCAGTAAGTGTCTAAGGCTTGATTTGAACTTGGGTCTTCATGACTCCAGGCCCAGTATTCTATTCATTGTGTCTCCTAGCTGCTCCCTAAACTGCTTAGCAATAGTATTTTTATTTGTGTAAAATTATTATTTTTTTAATCTTAATTCTCGCCTCTGATTTTTTTTTTTGGTATTTGGGATAACATTGATTCTGCCAACATTGTAACACTGACGACCACTGACTTCCTCCACTTTCTTCACCATCTACAGAGTTACTGATGATCATAAATGGGTTTTATGGATATGAATGATAACTACACACACATATGCACATCTTCATATTTGGCACAACTGATTTTTATAGGAACAGGAATTAAATATCAAATAAGTAAATTCTTGCCCAGGATATATTCCTCTTCAATCCATTATGGATAAATTCCACCTAAGGAGAAACATTTTGAGAGGGCTTTAATTGTCCCAGTGATGTGTGACAGAAGCTATGGAGGATGGTTTTGAAGAAAATATTTCAAGAAGAAAAATAAAATACCATTAAGTGCAAAAAAAGAGAAAATATATCAAGAAGGTTGTCAGCCTTTTGTGAGTCCTTGCTGAGCTGCCTAAGGGGGAGAGGGAAATCTGCCAAGGAAAATGGGTCTAGGGGAAACAACACAAGTAGAAAAATGAGGGTCTTGTTAGTAACATGGTACTTTCATCAAAACAAATGCGTTTAATGAGCAGTTCGAGTGCTCAATTAGTATAGTGGCAGATCTTATTTTTCAGGAGAAAATTTTTGCACTCAGATTTTTAATTAGCTACAGTGCTCTGTTCCATTCCCTGAAAGCCTGATAAAAGGAGAAAAATAATTGAACAACACTGTTTAAAAAAGAAGACACATCATTTGAAGGAGAGGTGAGAATCCATTAAATAAGCTACTCCAGCCCCTTTCTCCTGAGATCTGTGAAAATAAGGTATTGGGGAACTAAAAGGACACCACCACTAATTTGTAAATACTTGGGTTCAAATCAAATGGTCCTAAAAATCACCTGATATTGTGAAATGAAAAAAATTTCCACCATGAAAAAAAAACCAAATGATTGAATAACTAACATAATGCCTTAGATACTTGTTTCCTAAGTAAAATAAAATGAAATTTTAACAAAAACAAAGGACCTGATTGAAATGGTTTTCAAGCATCAAATGAAAGAAGTAGGTCACTGCAGAAAGGTGGTGACAGCCTGATCATAAGGGGCAGAGAAAACTGAGGGCTAACCGCCAACTGTTCAACTAAGAGGAATGCAGCAGGCGGTACTAGACCATGGCACCACTTAGATTTCTGAGGCTGTTTGTCATTTCCTCCTATCAATGAAGAATCAGATTTCATTATCCCACAAAACCTAATTCCTATAAGGTTTGTCATCACTGATTCATTAACAACAGCTGGCTTCACACCAAACAATTTATCATTAAAATCTGGTTAGTTGTTAAAAATAAGAGCCCTCTATTTCCATTTATTTGTACAGACCTTAGATTCTATGGATTCGAATGGGGGTCTTCTTTGGCAAAGATTAAGGAAGTCAGTCTTTAGCATGTGACTGTGAATCTGTAAAGGTAGAAAAGAAAATAAGTTTAAACTTTTTCATTGCTGAATTGCATCTTGTAGATTTTCTTTCTTTCAATAAAAGTCAATAAAATCAAACTAGAACAAAAATGATTTATGATTTGAAAAGAATTTGACCTATTTCATTAACAATTGATAGACTTTTCTTTTAGACTATGAATGCTAACCCTTTTGGCAGGGACTTCTTTGTCAGTTTGGTGAAATCTATGGATATCTTCTTGGAATAAAATTAAATAAATATAACATATAGATTTACAAAGGAAACTAATACTTATGATAAGCAGTTTATACTGATGTACTTATCAAAATATATGGATTAAATTTAATATATTTATATTATATTGCAAACATATTATATATAATAATAATGAAAATATAGGTATATATGTATACATTATGTGCATATATATGCATACATATTTATATGTAATGCAAACATACACATGCAATGCGTGCATATATACATGCATAACTATATACATGTGCACACACACACACACATATATATATATACACATATATATATATGCAAAGGCATATATATTATATATATATATTCATAAGGGCATATATATAATATATATGCAGATCTCTGTATATATATATATATATATATATATATATATATACACAGACATAAGAACTCCTGTAATCTAGATTCTATTGTGATAATTTCTACCCATCTAGTTGGACAGATGCCATAGACACATCTGAATGGTCCACATCATTTGATTTATAAGCCAAAAAAAGGTTAGAATCTAGGATTCTGTTTACTATCTTAAAAGTCTAGCTCTTTTATTTGAAATATGTACTGTCTTTTATTTGAAATATTTACTCACAGAATTAATTACAAAATAGCATTTCTATGAGGAGCTAACATAGTTTACAAGTATCCATTGTTTTGTCATTAAAATCAACTTGGTTCAAGAATTACTTTTGACATTACTAGCCAAGTGAATCTGGGTCAGTAACTTATCCTCACAGCGCTCAAAGTAATCCCATAATATTAACATTTGCCAAACAATTTCCCCTCTTCACTGGTGCAGAGAGCTTCTTTAATACTATATACCCTTGAGTGTCAGATGTCTTGTTTGTGTGTGTGTGTGTTAGTTTTTTAGGGTTTGAACTGGTTGTTTGGGGGATGTCTAAGAGCAGGAGTTTTTAATCCACAAGGGCTCCATGCATAATTTCATGGGGTCCATGAACTTAGATGAAAACTTCTAATTTCATTTCAGTATAATTCATTACATCACACACACACACACACACACACACACACACAGAATTTAAGAACACCTGCATAAAGGAGTATGACTTTACTGTCAGTGAACTACTTCAAATGGAGCCTAAATAATCACTTTGGTTGATGTTATAAGAAGAATTTGTATCTTGAATAAGTGTAATAAAAACAAATTCTGATCCTTTCTGTATAGTTGTAATTTTCTAATATTTTGTATAATAAAGATAATTAGATGAAAGACAGAATGGTACAATATGTAGCTACAGAGTTTTCCTCAGAATTAGAAAGAGGGACTCTTTGGTATCTCTGTGCTGAGAGGTCTGGAAGCCACCAGGACTTATGCTGACTCAGAAGTCCTTGCTTTACTGGCATGGGGCTAGGGCCAGGGTGGGGCTGAACCAGTGCAGCCCACATTGGAATTGCATGGCGGGCTTCCACCCTGATTCCATAGACTTTTACTGCTGATTTACCAAATTGCTTCCAGAATATGTTCTACTCCATCTTTTGGGTATTATGAAACTCTAAAATTTCTTTAGAGTCATTATTTAAAGGAATTTGGAGCAGTTTGGGGGAGAGTTTGGGCAAGTTACTGCCTTTACTCTGCCAAGTTGGTTTCTGTATATTGGTTTTAAAGTTAGATTATTTAAACCCAAGTCTATAACATATTGGAAAATGTGCATTTGATTCTGTGTCATGGTTGGTAAATAAGTTAAATGAAATACACAATTTTATTGGGAGGAACACAAATATAACTGGCAGATAGGATTTATTGAAATCTATTGTCTACCTCAACAAAACTCTCACAAACTAGGTGTAAGAGAATTTTTATGTATATCATTCAAGCCCCTTCTTTGCAATGTTTGCCTCTATACGTATGGATTTTTTTTTTTTACAAATCAGTTCTTAACTTACATCAATATATGCTTTTCATTCTTTTTTAATTTATTAATTAATTAACTAATTTATTGGTTTATTTACTTATTATTTATAAGTAATTAATTAACTTTTAAAATTCAATTATTAATTAGTTTATTATTATTTATAAAGCTTTAAAATTTTTTAATTTTCAAAAGATAGGCATGAATGATTTTTCAATTAACGGTTGCAAAACTTTTCAAATTTCCCCCCTTAAGTCCATTCCCTCCCCTAGACAGCAAGTAATCCAATATATGTTAAACATGGTAAAAATATATGTTAAAACCAATATATGCATAAATATTTATACAAATATCTTGCTGCATAAGAAAAATCAAATCAAAATGGAAACCTGAGAAAGAAGAAAAATACCAGCAAACAACAACAAAAAGAACGAAAAAGCTATGGTGTCATCCACACTCAGTTCCCACAGTCCTCTCTCTAGGTGTAGATAGCTTTCTTCATTACAATATCATTGGAACTGGCCTGAATCATCTCATTGTTGAAGAGAGTCCTGTCCATCATAGTTGATCACTGTATAATCTCATTATTGCCATGTATAATGATCTCCTGGTTCTGCTTATTTCACTCAACATCAGTTCATGCAAATCTCTCCAGGCCTCTCTGAAATCATCCTGCTGGTCGTTTCTTACAGAACAATAATATTCCATAACATTCATATACCATAATTTATTCAGCCACTCTACAATTGATGGGCATCCATTCAGTTTCCAGTTTCTAAGCACTACAAAAAGGGCTGCCACAAACATTTTTGTTCATGTAGGTTCCTTACCCTCCTTTAAGATGTCGTTGGGACATAAGCCCAATAGAAACACTGCTGGGTCAAAGGGAATGCAGTTTGATCACTTTTTGAGCATAGTTCCAAATTGCTCTCCAGAGTTGTTGGATCCGTTCACAGTTCCACCACCAGTGTATTAATGTCCCAGTTTTCCCACATCCCCTCCAACATTTGTCATTATCTTAGCCAATCTGAGAGGTGTGTAGTGGTACCCCAGAGTTGTCTTAACTTGCATTTCTCTGTTCAATTGTTATTTAGAGCACCTTTTCATATGACTAGAAATGATTTCCCTCTTTCAATCTGGAAATTGTCTGTTCATATCCTTTGACCATTTATCAACTAGAGAATGGCTTGAATTCTTATAAATTTGAGTAACTTTTATATATATTTTATAAATGAGGCCTTTATAAGAACTTTTGAATGTAAAAATGTTTCCCCAGTTTATGGCTTCCTGTTTAATCTTGCCTGCATTAGTTTTGTTTGTACAAAAAAATTTTGACTTAATATAATCAAAATTATCTTTTTCTTGTTCAATAATAATTTCCAGTTCTTCTTCGGTCACAAATTCCTTCCTTCTTCACAGCTCTGAGAGGTAAACTATATTTTGTTCTTCTGATTTGCTTATAATATCACTTTATGTCTAAATCATAAACCTATTCTGACCTTATATTGCTAAAGGGTGTTAGGTATGGGTCAATGCCTAATTTCTGCAATATTAGCTTTCAATTTTTCCATCAGTTTTTGCCAAATAGTGAGTTCTTATCACAGAAGTTAGTGTCTTTGGGTTTGCCAAAAACTAGCTCACTAAAGTCATTGACTATTTTATACTGTGAAACTAACCTATTCTATTTATCAACTACTCTTATTTCTTAGTACCAAATGGTTTTGGTGACTGCTGCTTTATAATATAGTTTTCAGTCTGTTACAGCTGAGCCACCTTGATTTTATTTTATTTTTTCATTAGTTCCTTTGATATTCTTGATCTTTTGTTGTTCCAGATTAACGTTGTTATTATTTTTTCCTAGATTTGTAAAACAATTTCTTGGGAGTTTGATTGGTATGGCACTAAAAAGAGAGATTAATTTAGGGAGTATTGCCATTTTTATTATATTCACTAAGCTTACCTATGAACATTTATTATTTTTCCAATTCATTAGATCTATCTTTATTTGTGTGGAAAATGTTTTGCAGTTATGTTAATATCTGACTTTGCCTTGGCAGATAGATTTCCAAATATTTTACAGTACCAACAATTATTTTAAATAAAATTTCTCTTTGTATCTCTTGCTGCTGGACTTTGTTGGTAATATGTAAAAATGCTGATGATTTATGTGGATTTATTCTGTATCCTGCAATTTTGCTAAAATTATGAATTGTTTCTAATAGTTTTTTAGTTGATTCCCTAGGGTTTTCTAAATATACCATCATAAAATCTGCAGAGTGATGATTTGGCGTCCTCATTACCTACTCTAATTCCTTTAATCTCTTTTTCTTCTATTACTGCTAAAATTAATGTTTTTTAATACAATATTGAATAATAATGTTAATAGTGGACAGTCTTGTTTCATTCCTGATCTTATTTGGAATATTTCTAGTTTGTCTACATTACATATGATGCTTTCTGATGGCTTTAAATAGATACTTCTGATCATTTTAAGAAAAAGTTCATTTATTTCTATACTCTCTAGTGTTTTTAATAGAAATGAGTATTGGATTTTATTAAATGCTTTTTCTGCATCTATTGAGATAGTCATCTAATTTTTGTTAGTTTGATTATTGATATAGACAATTATACTGATAGTTTTCTATTAATTCTGCATTCCTGGTTATAAATCCTACTTGGTCATGGTGTATTATCCTGGGGATGATTTTCTATATTCACATTGCTAATATTTTATTTAAGATTTTTGCATCAATATTCATTAGGGATATTGAGCTATAATTTTCTTTCTCTATTTTCACCCTACCTGGCTGAGTTATCAGCATCATATGTATATCATAAAAGGAATTTGGTAGAACTACTTTCCCTCTTTTTTCAAATAGTTCTTTAAATATTTGGTAGAATTCACATGTAAATGGTGGTCCTGAAGATTTTTTTTATGGAGTCAGTTGATTATAGCTTGATTTTAAAATCTTTTTCTAAAATGGGACTATTTAAATAATTTATTTCCTCTTCTGTTAATCTGGGCAATCTATATTTTATAGATATTTCTCCATTTCACTTAGATTATCAAATTTGTTGACATATAGTTGAGCAAAATAAGTCCTAATTATTGCTCTAATTTCCTTTTCATTGGTGGAAATTTCTCCCTTTTCGTTTTTGAGACTAACAGTTTGATTTTCTTCTTTCCTTTTTCTAATCAAATTAACTAAAGTTTTATCTATTTTGTTGGTTTTTTCTTAAAACCAAATCTTAGTTTTATTTATTATATTAATTCTTACTTTCTTACTTTCAGTTTTATTAACCTCTTTTATTCTCAGAATTTCAAATTTGGTATTTAATTGGGGGATTTTAATTTTTTCTAGCTTTTTTTTTAGTTGCTGGCCCAATTCATTGATCTTATATTTATTTCATGCAAGTAAGCATCTAGAGATATAAATTTTCCTCTAATAACCATTTTTTCCGCATCCCACAAATTTTAGTATGTTTTCTCATTGTTGTCATTTTCTTGGATGAAATTATTGATTGTGTCTATGATTTGTTGTTTTATCCATTCATTTTTCAGGATTATATTATTTAGGTTCCAATTACATTTTGCTCTATTTTCCCTTGGTCTTTTTTTGCATGTAATTTTTATTGCATCATGATGTGAAAATAATGGATTAACCATTTCTGCCTTTCTGCATTTGATTTTGAGATTTTTATGTACTAATACATATTACATTTTTATATAGGTTACATATACTGCTGAGAAAAAGGTGTATTCCTTTCTGTCTCCATTCAATTTCCTCTAAAGGTCTATCATAACTAAATTTTCTAGGAATCTATTTACCTCATTAAATTATTTCTTATTTATTTTGTTGTTCAATGATATCTAGTTCTGTGAAAGCAACGTTGAGATTTCCCCCATTAGTACAGTTTTGCTGTCTTAATTCTTCTTGCAGCTCTCTTAACTTCTCCTTTAGGAATCTGGATGCTATACTACTGGATGCATACATGTTTAGTATTGATATTACTTCATTATCTATGGTACCTTGAAATAGAATGCAGTTTCCTTCCTTATCTTTTTAAATTGGATGTATTTTGCTTTTGCTTGATCTGAGATCAGGATTGCTACACCTACCTTTTCTTTTTTTTTTTTTTACCTCAGCTAAAGCATAATAGATTCTGCTCCAGTCTTTTAACTTTATTCTAAATGTATCACTCTGCTTTAAATGAGTTTCTTGTAAACAACACATTTTAGGATTCTAACTTTTAATCCAGTCTGCTATCTGCTTCTGTTTTATGGGAGATTTCATCCCATTCACATTCACAGATAAAATTACTACCTTTGAATTTCCTGCCATCTTGTATACTCCCAGTTATATTTTCTCTTCCCTTTCCCCGTTTCTCTTGTACCCAGTATTTTGTCAGTGACAACCCCTTCCCTCAACTAGCTCTCCTCATTTATGGTCCCCCCTTTTTTATACCTTTCCCCTTCTCCTTCTGCTGTCCCTTCTATTACTTTCCCCCTTCCTTTCCTCTTCCCTTTCTACTTCCCAGTGAATCTGCATGTGTCTAATATTCTTTCTTTGAGGCAAATCTAATGAGAGTAAGATAAACACAATCCTCATCCCCCTCACCTCTTTTCCTCAATTGCAATAGGTCTTTTTTGCTTCCTCACAAGACGTAATTTACCCCATTTTAACTCCATTTTCCTCTTCAGTACATTCACCATTCTTTCTCTCATTTCTTTTTTAAATCATCACAATAAAATCAAATTATACATGCACCCTCTAAATATACCCATAACAGAGATACAGATCTCAAGAATTAAACATATCATCGTCCCATATAGGGATATAAGCTTTTTAACTTTTGAAAGAAAGTTATTTTTTCTTTCCTTTTTACCTTTTTATGCTTCTCTTGAAGCATTTGAAGATCACATTTTCTATTCAGCTCTGGTCTTTTCACCAGAAATAGTTGAATGTCCTGTTTCACTGAATGTCCATCATTTTTCCTGAAAGATGATGCTCAATTTTGCTGGATAACCAATTCTTGGCTGAAATCCAAGTTCCTTTGCCTTTCAGAATATCAGATTCCATGCCCTTTGATTTTTTTTTAAGTGGAAGCTTCTAGTTCCTGTGTAATCCTGGTTATGGCTCCTTGATATTTGAATTATTCCCTTTTGGCTGCTTGCAATGTTTTCTCCTTGATTGGATAATTCTGAAATTTATCTATGAAATTCCTTGGAGTTTACATTTTTTCAATGGCTATTTTACCTTTGGATTCTAGGATATCTGAGCAGTTTTCCTTGAAAATTTCCTGAAAGATGATATCTATGCTCTTTTTCCTTCATGGTTTTTAGGAAGTTCAATAATTCTTTAATTGTCTCTACTAGATCAATTTTCCAGGCCACTTTTTTTCCATTGAGGTATTTTACATTTTCTTCTATGTTTTTTTTTTCATTTTTTTGGTGATTATTGAAGTTTCATTGATTCATTCACATCCATTTGTCAATTCTAATTTTATGTGAATTATTTTCTTCACTTAGCTTTTTATCTCCTTTTGCACTTGGTCAATTGAATTTTTAAATGTGTTGTTTTGTTCATTGCATTTGTTTCCATTTCACAGATTTTGTTTTTCAGTGAATTTCTTTCTTTTTCATATCTATTTTATAAGGAGTTATATGCTTTTTCCATTTCATCAAATAGATTTTAAAGAGTTTTCTTCAGATAATTTCTGGTTTTCTTTTCCATATCCTCTTTTTAAATTTTTTTTATTAAAAGCTTTTTATTTACAAAACATATGAGTGATTTTTCTACATTGACCTTTGCAAAAAACCTTTTTTTCCCAAGCTTTTCCCCTCCTTACCCCCACCCCCACCCCTAGATGACAGGTAATCTAATACATGCTAAATGTGAAAAATTATATGACAAATCCAATATATCTATACATATCTATACAGTTCTCTTACTGCACAAGAAACATCAGATCTAGAAAGAGAAGGAAAAAAAAAAAACAACCTAAGAAGGAAAACAAAATGCATTCCATATCCTCTTGCAAAGATCTCATTTCCTTTCCCTATTTTTCTTGTAACTCTTTTAAGATCCTTTCTTAATTCTTCCAAGAGCTTTCTGAAATGGGAACTAACTCATATCACCCTTTAGGGCTTCCTATGGAGTTGATTTACCTTTAGGATCCTCAGGGTTTGAGGTCTGCTCTTCTCTTTCTCCATAAAAGCTGTCTTGTGGTCAGAGTTCTTTTTGCTATTTTGCTCTTTTTTTAAAAGGCTGAAGTCTGCTCTTAAGGCAAAGAATTGACAGCTGCTTTAGTTTCCTCTGGGGCAGTTCTGCTGACTGATTTCCAGCACTGGGTATGCGTGGCCAGGTCCCTGTTCTTCCAAGGCTCAGTGACTTACAATTTGCCTTTTGCATTTACTTTTGGGTGTCTTACAGCAAATCTGCTTAACCATCAGCTTGCAACCAGGTTAGAGTAGGGGAAGAATCTCACAGTAGATTCCTGTGTGCAGGGTCACAGCATCACCCTGGCTCCTGCCCCAGCTCCCTGCCCAGGGCATCCTGTGCTGGAGTCTGGGTTTGGCATCCTCTCCCCTTGCTTGATTGAAACAGATCTTTTCTGAAGCTCTTCCAAATTATCTTCCTCTGCAAATGTATTATTCCAAACTTTTGTGGGTTCTATTACTCCAAAACCAGTTCAGAGGCTTAATCTGCCATTAATTTGAGGGAAGCTCTGAGGAGGTCATACAGACACTTGTCTGCACTCTGCCATCTTGGCTCTGCCCCACACATACCCCTAAGGATTTTTAAGGTTAGATGTAAATGACTACCCCTCATCTTGTGGAATAGGTTGTTTTGGGCCTTAAATATACAACAAACAAACACCTGTACTTTATTAGCCTCCAAGTTTTCTGGTGCTTAATGAAACTCAGATTCACTAATCCTATTACCACTTAAAACTTTTCAGTGTATGTATTGAGAGTTGTGATGTAGAGAAAACACATTTATGTACTTTGCTAAGGAAGTGCTGTAACCCTAAGTATGAATGGAAGGTTAAATATCTGATGGTTTATTCTTTTCTTAATAGAAAACAAATATTCAACATGCCTAAAACACTTTACTAAAAATCTTTTGCTGGCCAGACTAATTTAATTAATAAATTTGATCAATCAGTCAACCATTTAATAAGCTTTTACTTCTATATACTGAGAATACAAATATAATAGTAAGAGAGCCTCACATTCCCCAATGGAGCTTAAACTCTACTTACTTATTTAATGATTACACTTATATGAAAGTAGACAACTCCTGACTCTATATAGACCATTCTTCTATTATAGGATTTCAATGATTTTTATATTTTTCTGTCATTTTTAAATACTAGTGATCAATGAAATTTTCACTGGGCACATATACTCTTATTAAGTTTGTAGGGAAGTTTATAGTACATACAACTATTATTGCCAATGTACTTTGCCAACATGACTGTTATTGTTATGGTGCAATTATTGAAGTGTAAATTTATTTCAGCTATAAAAATAAAGGAGATGTAGTTACTTCTATGCTCTTCCACAGAGTAATTTGTAATCATAAGTGGATATTAATAGATCTCCATAATATAACTAGTAATGCTCCCCCTTTTACATCCTGAGGCACAAAAAGGTCATTTTCTCATGCTTATTCTTTAAGATTTAAGAATCACCTAATTATGTCTCCCATTTTCTGTTTATTGGCTTCTAGGGTTTCTGGACCCTTTTGTATATTTAAAACAATAATTGTGAGGAGCAGGACCTGATCTGTCCTTTCATTGGTGGGAGTAATTTCCAGTAAGGAATTCCCCTTCACCAATTCAAAGTCTTAACTGCTATGCAACTTATTTTGTTAGAGTGTGGCTTGGGGCATCAAGAGTGTCCCTAGTTTCATACAATCTCCATGTGTAAGAGTTAGAACTTGAACATGGGTCTTCTTAACCCTAAAATGAGGTAATTTGTTCTCTTACCCTACTGCCCACTCAATCAATATAGTGACATAGACAATAGTTACACATTGCTGAATTCTTCCATCTTTTTAAGCGAGAGGAGTTACTGTTTTTGTTTTCTTCCCGAAAATCTCTCTCCAGAGTCAAGCTCTGTATTAAGCTCTAACCATTTTAACAGACATTAGAACTTTGCAACTACAACTTGAAGCAGAGAATAAACTGAATCTACCATTCATTTCCAGACCATAAGAACCACCATTTCTAGTTACATTTCTATTTAGAAGGGAATCTGAGCTTGACTAAGTATTCCCATCGACAAAGTGAAAATCTCATTACCTAATACTTGCCACTCATAGCAGCCAGGAGTCAGCAGCATGCTTCTTGTTTTGCTCCCACGGATGTGAGCTCAGCTTCTTATCCTGAGCATCTCAATGAAGCATGCAATGCTTCCTTGTTGTATCGGTATGCAAATGCCTCAGTTCTTCTGATTACTTCACAGATCATGTTATTGCAGGACATGGAGGCTACCCTGTGAACTACATGCACTAGGGGTAGTCATTATGAATTCTTCTCAAAGATAGACTCCAGACAGAAAACATAAAAAGGAGTAAATGGTATTTGTCTCTCCAATCAACTGTTACTTATTACAACATTGTGGGCAGAATGTTTGAGAACAAATGAAAATGACAAGAAGGAACAAGTTTAAACTTAAGAAACTACAAAGTCATTCCTGATATGATACAATTCGTGAGAAAACCAAGCTAGCATGCAGTTTCACTAGCAGTCTCCCTAATAGTGAATAGACAATGCTACAACAATATAGTTTCAATTTGATAAATTTTATGTTTATTTTCAGTGGTCACTAAAATATACTGTCAATTTGTATTATATAGAACATAAAGATGAGTTAACATTATATCTTTAGGCAAAACACACAATAGCTACTAATAGTTGGTCAAGCAAAAGCCTCTTTCATGTTGGTAAATAAGAGATGTATCCAAGGTGGTGAAAAACTGGAGCCAGCAGTGGATGGGAAGGAGCAGCAGAAGCTTTGGGAGTTCTCAACCCAGAGGTGGTAAGAAGAGTCAAGCCAGGTCAGAAATAGTTCCAGAAGATTTGCTGGCCTTGGGTACAGGGACTGATGTTTAGTGGAAACTCTTAGTGTTTGTAAGCAACATTTCCCAAGTGGAGTGTTTATTGTTGGTCACAAAGGAACAGGGATCCTAGTGACAATTCAAAGGCAGGGGCAGCTAGGTGGCACAGTGGATAGAGCACCAGCCCTGAAGTCAGGAAGACCTGAGTTCAAATCTGGTCTCAGACACTTAACATGTCCTAGCAGTGTGACCTTGGGCAAGTCACTTAACCCCAGTTGCCTCAGCAAAAAAACAAAGACAATTCAAAGGCAAAGAGGAGCACTAGAGCTTTTGGTTTCAGGAGAGAATACCTTATCATACTTCAAGGGCCAAGAGGAGAAGAACTCTCTCTTGTGGCTGCAGGAGAACAGGGGACCCTCTTCCCAGAATTAGCTCTGAAAATAGCAGCATGAAAAACAAAAAACCCTGAAATGATACTCCTCCACCTCCTGATGAGCAGAACCAAACTTTAATATGAAGTTCAAAGTCAAGAAACAAACTGGAAAAATGAGCAGGAAACAAAATATTTGACACAAAATATTACTATGGGACAGGGAGGCCTAAGCTGGAAACTCAAAAGAATACTACAGTATGAAAATAGCTATAGCCAAAGTCAAAGCCAAATATAAATGCTAATAAATGCCAACAACAATTGCTGGGAGAGTTAAAGAAAGAGATGAGGGGAAGAGGGAAAAGTTGGGAAGGTAAATGAGAGTGATACAAGGACATTTTGAAAGAAGACTTAACAACATGCTAAAAGAGGCACACAAATTTACTGGAGAAAAAAAAACTCTTTAAAAGTAGAAATTGCCAACTGGAAAAAGTTCACTGAAGAAAACAATTCACTAAAAATTAGAATTGGGTAAGTGGAAACTAATGACAAACTAATGACTCCATGAGACACAAAGCACCAATTAAACAAAGTCAACTGAAAGAAAAAGTAGAAGAATATGTGAAATATCTTATTGAGAAAAAAATAACTGACTTGGAAAATGGATTGGAGAGAGACAATTTAAAAATTATTCGACTATCTAAAAACCTCAATTAAAAAAAAACAAACTAGACATCATATTTCAGGCAATGATACAGGAAAATCACCCAATATCTTAGATCTAGAGAGTAAAATAGAAATAGGAAGAATCTGCTGATAACCTCTTGAAAGAGATCCCCAAGTGAAAACTCCTTGACATATTATTGAATTTCAGAGGTCCCACATCAAGGAGAAAATATTGCCGTCATAAAGAAACAATTCAAATATCACATAGGCATCATCAGGATCACACAACATTTAGCAGCTTCATTATTAAAGGAGAAGGGAACTTGGAATATGACATTCCAGAAAGCAAAAGAGTTGAGGTTACAACCAAGGGTAATTCACCAAGCAAAAGTTGAGTATACTACTTGAGCAGGAAAAATTAATGAAAGTGGGAACTTTCAAGTATTCCTGACTATACTTGAATAGAAAATTTGATATTCCAACACAAGACTCAAAAGAAGCCTAAAAATGTAAATGTGAAAGAGTAATCATAAGCAACACAATAAAGCTGAACTGTTTGCATTCCTATATGGGAAGATGATACATGTAAATCTTAGGATTTTGTCATTATTAGGGAAGTTATAATCTACATAGGGAAAG
>JAJPUD010010974.1:0-35316 GCA_023553655.1 Myrmecobius fasciatus | reverse complement strand
TGTTTAAATGATTCTGAAAAACAATTTGGAAACACATAAAACTTCTATACACTTTGACTTAGTAATACCACTATTAGGTCTGTGCTCCAAAGAACTCAAAGAAAAAGGAAATATAAACCCTATATATTATATACATATGTATAATGTATGTAATATACATATGTAATGTGTGCATGTATTATATATACTTATATATCTTATATGTATGCATATACATATATACATTAATATATATATATATATACTGCTATAGTAAATTATATTTTCTTGACTTCATTGTATTCAACTCAGCAGGCAAAATGCAGTGGCTATAAAAAAATATGGTGGTGTGAAATACAGAATTAGTAATTTTAACTGTGAATGTTAATGGAATGAATTCTCACATAAAATGGAACTGGATAGCAGACTGGATTAAAAGCAAGAATACTACAATATGTTGTTTACAAGAAAGATATTTTAAGTGATATACAAAGAGAGATACATACAGAGTAAAGGTAAAGGACTGGAACAGAATCTATTATGCCTTATCTGGGAGTAGCAATCCTGATATCAGATCAAGCAAAAGCAAAAAAAAAATGATCTAATTAAAAGTTATAGGGAAGGAAACTACAATTTGCTATACAGTATCATAGATAATGAATATCAATACTAAATATATATGCACTAAGTGGCATAGCATTCAAATTCCTGAAGAAATTGAGAGAGTTCAAGAAGAAACAGAAAACAAGACTAGGTACACAGAACAAAATAGTCATTGACTATAGTAATCTAGAGTATGATAAATCCAAAAAACCCAGGTTTTGGGATAAGAATTCACTATTTGAGAAAAACTGCTGGGAAATCGGAAATTAGTATGGCAAAAACGAGGCACTGACCCACACCTACCACCTTATACCAAGATAAGGTCTAAATGGGTTCATGATTTACATATAAAGAATGATATTAAAAGCAAAATAAAAGAGTAAAGGGTAGTTTACCTCTCAGATCTGTGAAGGAAGGAATTTGTGGCCATAGAGCAATTGGCATACATTATTGAATACAAAATAGATTATTAAGATTTTATTAAGTTAAAAAGTTTCTTGTACAAATAAAACCAATGGAGACAAGATTAGAAAGGAAGCAATAAACTGGCAAAATTTTTTTTTACATTCAAGGTTCTGATAAAGGCCTCATTTCTAAAATATATAGAGAATTAACTCAAGAGTTATAAGAATTTAAGCCATTCTTCAACTGATAAATGGCCAAAGGATATGAACAGACCATTTTTAGATGAAATCATTGAAACTATTTCTAGTCATATGAAAAGGTGCTCCAAATCACTATTGATCAGAGAAATGCAAATTAAGACAACTCTGAGGTACCACCACACACCTCTCAGATTGGCTAAAATGACGAAAAGATAATGACTAATGTTGGAGAAGATGTAGGAAAACTGGGACACTATATGTTGCTAGTGAAATTGTGAATGGACCCAACCATTGTAGAGAACAATTTGGGACTATTTCTAAAGGGCTATCAAACTTTGCATACCCTTTGATCTAATAGTATCTCCATTGGGCTTGTGTCCCTAAGAGATCATAAAGGAGGGGAAAAGACCCAAATATGCAAAAATGTTTGTGGTAGCCCTTTTTGTAGTGGCATGAAACTAGAAACTGAGTGGATGCCCATCAATTTGAGAATGGATGAATAAATTATGGTATATGAATGTCAAGAAATATTATTGTTCTATAAAAAATGATTTCAGAAAGGCCTGGAGAGACTTACATGAACTGATGCTGTTAATTGAGCAGAACTAGGAGATGATTGTGCATAGTAATAACAAGAATATGTGATGATCAATTCTGATGGACGTGTCTCTTTTCAGCAATGAGATGATTCAGGCCAGTTTCAATGGTCTTATGAAGAGAGCCATCTACACCCAGAGAGAGGACTGTGGGGACTGAGGGTGGATCACAATATAGTATTTTCACTTTTTTGTTATTGTTTGCATTTTTTTTCTCATTTTTTTCCTTTTTGATCTGATATTGGAATCTGCAGTAAGATAATTGTGGAAATATGTATAGAAGAATTATATATGTTTAACATAATTGAATTATTTGCCAATTAGGGGAGGAGGTGGGGGGGAAGGAAGGAAAAATTTGGAACACAAGGTTATGCAAAGGTGAATACTGAAAAGTATCCATGCATATGTTTTTTTTATTTTTAAAGCATTTTATTTTCAAAACATATACACAGATAATTTGATAATATTGTGTTTCAGATTTTCCCCTCTTTCCCCCACCCCCTCCCTTAAATGGCAAGCAATCCGATATATTATACATGTTAAAATATATGTCAAATCCAATATGTGTAAACCTATTTATACAATTTTCTTGCACAAGAAAAGTCGAATCAAAAAGGAAAGTAAATGAGAAAGAAAGCAAAATGCAAGTAAACAACAACAAAAATAATGAGAATGTTATGTTGAAAAAACCCACATTCAGTTCCCACAGCCCTCTCTCTGGGTGTAGATGGCTCTCTTCATCACAAGATCATTGGAACTGGTCTTAATCACCTCATTGTTGGAAAGAGTCACATTGATCAGAATTGATAGTTGTATAATATTGATGTTGTCATGTATGATGATCTGGTTCTGCTCAGAGAAATTCACTTCCAAACAACTCTTTGAGTTCAACCTTGTCCCCTTCAGATTGGCAAAAATGACCCAAAAAGACAGTGTTGAATGGCCTTCAGGAAAGCAGAAACATCACTGCACTGTCAGTGGAGCCTATTTGGAATTTGAGACGATACCTATTACTAAACTGTGCATCCCCTTTGACTCAGTGATACTGCTACTCAAGAGAGGTCAAGAAGGGGGAAAGGACCCAAACATTTAAAAATATTTATAGCAGCTCTTTTTGTGGTAGCAATGAATTAGAATCTATTAGAAAACAGCTGAAGAATTGTGTGGGATACGAATGTCATGAACACTTGTATCATAAGAAATGATGAAATGAATTGTTTAAGAGGAAACTGGGAAGACATGGATGAACTGATGCACAGTGAGATAGTGAGGGGAACAGCACCAGAGGAACTTTTCATCCAGATGGTGCTGGCACAGCCAGTATGTTCTTTGAGAGACTTACGAGTTCTGATCAATCCATTAAGGTATACCAGAGACTGAGGAGAAAACCTGCTTCCTGACCCCGGCAGAGAAGTGAGAGACATACACTTTGGGACATTTGTTTTCCTTGGCTGTGCATATCCAGTCCAAGGGGATGACTTTTCTTCCTTCCACTTTGGGAGGAGGAAGAGCTAGGAAGGGGAAGCAATCAGAACAACTGTGCAAATAATTTTAAAAAGACAATTAGGAAAGAAGAACTTTGGAGCATTTAAAAAATATATAGCAGAACAGAATGAAGGTCACTAAGGTGAATAGAACAGCTGTGGAGAGAGGTTGAATGTACTATCTGGCTACAGAGAAGAGCATTTGGACCATACTACTACTTAAAAAACAACAGACCGAGGCAGCTAGGTGATATGTAGATAGAGCACCAGCCCTGAAGTCAGGAAGACCTGATTTCAAATCTGGTCTCAGACACTTACCACTTCCTGGCTGTGTGACCCTGGGCAAGTCACTTAACCTCAATTGCCTCAGCAGCAGCAGCCAAAAAAAA
This sequence comes from Myrmecobius fasciatus, assembly GCA_023553655.1. NCBI lineage: Eukaryota > Metazoa > Chordata > Mammalia > Dasyuromorphia > Myrmecobiidae > Myrmecobius > Myrmecobius fasciatus. The sequence goes on along the minus strand of JAJPUD010010974.1, from coordinate 31,660 downwards.
AAACAGACTTATAATACACATGCACATGCACAAATGCACAGAGCAGTAATACCTCTCTGCAATGAGCAAAGTTTTCTAGAACAAAGACAAACTCTAGCTTAGTCATGCCATGAGGTGAACAGCAAAGATACAAGTGCCCTAAGATGGAGGAAGCTTTTGGGAACAAAGTAGCATCAAGCTGGGCCTTGAGTGAAGAGGAGAAAGACTTTCCCAGTTCTCCTTGTCCATGTCCCTTGAATGTCTACAGAGTCCTTCCTTCATCATGATTACATGAGGCCATTGTTGTAATTAACACCCTCCATTGATAGAAGAAGTGGTCTGTCCAAGGGTAATGTTAGAAGCAGGACTTAAATTGAAGTCTTATGATGCTAAGGGCAGTGTCACCTGTTCCTTTCCTGCTGTTTAAAAGAAGTTAAGAAGCAAACTCTGAGTTTCACAAATCAGCTATTGAGAACTTTCAGCCCAGGCGTCCAGCCAGACCACGACCTATTTGATGAATGAGGAGAGTTTGGAATAGGAGCGGTCACCCCACAGATTGCAGGCAAAACAGTTTCCTGGTTCCCCAAGTTCTGCCTAGTCATTTAAATTAGAAGTGACCTTTGTTTTTAGCCATAAAACCTTTGTGTCATGCTGATGCAAGGTCCTGATGGTGACACACCAAGGCGTGCTTTTAGTAAAATGGTTCCAGCACATGGAGTGGACAGAAAGGGTGCTTTGGGATCCTTAAAGATACCTGCAAGCTGGCCACTGGATCTTCTGGAGTGGGAAGTGTGTAAGGTGATCGCATCTTGATGGGGATTTTAAAACATTGTACTTTCCCTTTTAAGTCAGGTGACAGGCTGCTGCTTAAGGATGCTTGGGGAAAGATCAGAACCGGGGTGAGAGAAGAGCCCATTCAGAATGAAGGGTTCCTGTCACATTCCACCATGGAACAAAGAAAAAGTCATTGCCACAGGCTTCTCTTACAATGAGAGGTTTCCCAGAGAAACTTTGCAAAGCTGAGGATGGAGAGGAAGTGTTCAGAAAATCACATTGGGAATGCCAAGGAAGGTCTGCATCCAAGAGTCAACATCAGCTTCTGCTGCTTGGATTGATATTACTAATGGGATCATCCATCGGGTAAACCAGAAAGCTCCCTGGTCTTGGAGCCCAAAGACCTGGCTCTGATTCCTAGTTTTTCTATTTATTGCCTATTTTCCCTGTGAGCTGAAGGGAAACTTGTCCAGCTTGCATTCACAACTTCATTTAGGACAAATCTGTCCTAATTTGGAAATATTTCTCTTTATTGCTCATCTGTGTCAAGTTCTTTGAGACTCACTAATTTCCCATTGAATTAGTTTCTTGATTCTGGAAAAGGGGATTTAAGATGTTAGAGGTAGAGGAGGCCCCCAGAGACCCCCAGAGGCTGGCCTCCAGATTTTATAAATTAGAAAAGCCTTCTCTGGCAATAGCAATAGTAATAAGAGCCAGTACAGAGAGAGACTTTTAAGGCAGATAAAGTACTTTACAAAAATGGTTCATTTGATCCTCACAACAACCCTGGGAAGTAAGTGTCCTTATCCTTTTTTTAACTGATGAGGAAACTGAGTCTCAGATGCAGTGATTTCAAGTAAGTAATTGTCTGAGGTGGGATTCAGACTCCCAATCTTCCTGACCTCAGCCCCAGCACTCTCCTGGATCGGACTCGAGTTAAGTCTCAGTGGTTTTTGCCTCTGGCAGCCCGTCTAGAAACATGGAGGCTCTCTGTGCTTCTTAGAGCATTGTTAATTTGTAGATGCCTGCTTGGGGGTCTGCCCCCTTGAAGTGTTTGGCTTATCACTTTCAGAGTCACAAATTGGCTCCTAATCAGCCACTGCCTAGTTCTGTCAGAGCTCTTTTTTTAATATATAAAGCTTTTTATTTACAAAACATATGAGTGATTTTTCAACATTGACCTTTGTAAAAACTTTTTTTTCCCAAGCTTTTCCCCTCCTTCCCCCCAACCCCCACCCCTAGATGACAGGTAATCTAATACATGCTAAATAGGATAAATTATATGACAAATACAATACATGTATACATAGCTATACAGTTATCTTACTGCACAAGAAACATCAGATCTAGAAAGAGAAGAAGAAAAAAAAACAACCTAAGAAGGAAAACAAAATCATGCATATGTTTTGAAAATAAAAAAAAATCTTAATTAAAAAATGCTAATTATAACAATAAGATAATAAAAAGGAATTAAAGGAATAAAAATAGGCAACAAAGACAAATATCATTCTTTACTGATGATATGATGGTACACAAAACCATAGAATCAATTAAAAACTACCTTTTTATTTTGATCCCCTTTTCTTTTTTTCTGTATGATTTGATTTTTACTGCATAACATGATAATTATGGAAATATGTAGAGAAAAACTGCACATGTTGAACATGTTGGAATACTTGCTGTCTGGAGAGGGGATTGGGGAAAAGAAGAGAAAAATTTGGAACACAAGGTTTTGTAAGGGTGAATGTTGAGAAGCATCTATGCATATGTTTTGAAAATTAAAAACTAATAAAAATAAAAACTAGCTTAAACAAATGACAATTTTAACAGTTTTAGAGTATAAAGTAAGTCTATATAAATCATCATCATTTCTTTATATTACAAAGAGGTAAAAAGAGAAATTCCATTTGAAACAGTGACAGACAATACAAAACGCTTGCGAGACTATCTGTCAAGAAAAACAAAGGGGCTATATGAGCACAATTACAAAATAGTTTTCACACAAAGACAGATCTAAACAATTGGAAAAAAATATTAATTGCTCATGAGTAGGCAGAGCCAATATAAGAACAATGACAACTCTAAGTTAATTTACATATCCTGTATCATACCAATCAAACTATCAAAGAATTATTTTATGGAGCTAGAAAAAATAATGAAAGAACAAAAGGTTAAGAATATCAAGAGAATCATTGAAAAAAATGTGAAGAGTAGAGTGTTAGCAATACCAGATTTGAAACTATATTAAAAAATGGTAATCATGACAACGATCTGCTACTAACATAATATGTATTAATTTCCTTTATCCTCTATTTTTCTATTTTTCAAAATATGTCAAAGTTGTTTAAATATCTACATTCAAATAAATGACCTCTTCTTTCTATGAACTTCCAGCCATTTTCCCCACACTTTTCATGTGTTTATAATACTCTCTTCACTTTGCATATATCATTCTATTTCTCTTCTAAGACTTTAATTTCCCTTAGGGCATGCATTTTAATTTATTTATTTTCTATAGTTCTTAAAGAAAAGGAAAACTTATTATTTGAGCATTGTAAAAATCAAATAAATGTTGAATGAATAAATGAATGAATCCAGTAGAGTAAAAATTAGGTGTTCCAAAAATTAAGATTAGAAAGTTCATACACTACCTTGTCTAAGGACAACTCCATCATTCCCTTTTAGGAAATACAAAGTGTTTGTACTAAAATTAATTGATATTGATCATTAAAAAAATAAATGAGTTTTGTAGAAAGCCCTCTATTAACACATTAATGTTGTTGGTTTTAGTCTACGCTATCCAGTGGGATGGTTACTTATAATCAGAATGTTCTGTGCTACAAGATTGAGATATATACTCATTCACTAATGACTCTCCACTTCCATCTTTCCTTCCACTTTTCTTATAAATTGCCTTATCTAGACTTTCTCACATGACACAGATTAGACAGCTGTGCTTTCTGTCAATTCTCACTAAATGTGATGGCTAGAAACACAATACTGAAATGTATCTGGACCAAGTAATTGTATTTATTTCTATAGGAACCGATTTGTGTTACTATGATTGAAGATCTGTGTACACAGTATTTCCATTGTAAATCCTATTTTTGAATGACATATAATTCAGTTGTGAAATATAGATGGGAGACTGGAACTTGACATACAATGTTTCTTCTTGGGAGTAGGTGAAAAACTAGAGGGAAAGGGTAACGCAATACATTGTAAAAGGGATGTATGTATGTGTGTGTATGTGTATGTGTGTGTATGTGTATATAAAATCATGCAATTCCTAATTATATATTGGTTGCCTATTTTGTGCCTAGCATTTGCTAGGATCTTGAATGGTATTAAAAGAGCCAAAGAAAATGAGATTATAGTAGTATAGTAATATAAAAATATAAAGAAAATGTGCAAGATAAAATTAGCTTTGTTTTCTTCTCCCAGATAAGATGCTTATTGTAAACTACCTCTTATCATTTTTCACTTTATATAGAGATCTTGAACTAGTCACGGGATAATTAGATTAACTCAGCTCAGATGCTACAGTGGCATACAGGGAATAGAGAAAGAATCAGAAAGATGAAGAGCCAAGATGATTCCCTGAACCCCAACACCTAGCAAATTATTGAAAAACTGACAAAAAAGGGAATCACCATCTGAGTTCTCCAGGTAGGAGGAGGCAAATGGAACTGACTCTTCATAAGCTAATAAAGGGATTATAGAGAGAGATTGAATTGGAATTTATAAGGAGGTAGACAAAGAGAGTCCAGCCAGCCTAATACGTTGGGCTTGCAGCTGTGTTCTTCTGAGAAAACATTTAGTAATTCATATTTGGGCCATTCCACAAGCCTCATTTATGTGCTACTCACTTTATAAAAACTTTCCACCCATATCCATTCTTCTTCTACTAAAAACTATTTATCCCCAATAACAACTAGGGATTTCCAACTTGGAAGCTCTGGTGCCATTTCATATACCAGAAGTTGGGAACCTTGGGATTTGTAGTTACTATAGGAGAGTCGTGCACATTCCTATTTGGGATGAGGCAAGAATTGAAAGAACACTGGACTTGGTGACAGAAAGATTGGAATACACTGTTATATGACCCTAGGCAAGCCAATAAATCTCTCGGAGCATTGTTTTACTCACTTATAAAATGAATATAAATCTGTAACATAACACCTATCTCATAGAGTTGTTGAGAAGACTGCAGCACTTTTCTCATTTATCCTATGCCCAATAAATATCCTAATTTGATATGTTAGCAGTGAACTTTTAGGTATATCCCTTGGATTAGTTCTGATAACTGAGAAATAGGGCAGCATGTACTAGTGAAAATCCAAATTGCAGAGTGGCAAGATGAGCAAAGAAGAACACCATCAGTTAGATGAAAACAGAATTGTAGAGAAAACAGCTAAGCAAAGTCAAAAATAAAGTTTAAGAGCTTAAAGTATCCTTAAATCTTTAATAATTCAATTTCTTTATTATCCAGGCAAGAAAATGATGCTCAGAGAAGCTGAAGAATTTTAAGGTTAAACAAATAAATAGCTGAGAGAAAATTTTCTTTTTCATTTTCTTATTTCTATAACTATTCCCAGGTCTCATTTTGCGTATCAGAAAGCAGAGAAGAACTTAGGAAGTACTGATGGAGAGCAATGTCTGCTACCACCTTTTCAACACAGAAGAAAGCTGCAGGAGGCTAGCAACATAATTCAAAGGAAAGAGCTGCGGAGAACATCATCAATGCAGCTGAAATCCCACTTGCCTTAATTGGAGCCTTACCCCAAATCCTGTGGAGTCAGTCTTTTTTCTTAAAAATAATCTCTAAGAATTGATTTTTATCAATTTTTAAAAATTTATAAGAATTCAAGTCATTTCCCAAGTGATAAATGGTCAAAGGATATGAACAGGCATTTTTCAGGCAGAACAGGCAGAAACTAAAGTTTTCTATATTCATATAAAAATACTCTAAATCACTATTGATTTGAATCACTATTGATTTGACAATGCAAATTAAAAGAATTCTTAAGGTATAACCTCACACCTATCAGGTTGGCTAAGATGACAGGAAAGAAAAATGCTAAATTTTAGAGAAGTTGTGGGAAAATTGGAACACTGATGCATTGTTGGTGGAGTTGTGAACTGATCCAGCCATTCTGGAGAGCAAATTGGAATTATGTCCAAAAAGCTACCAAACTGTATCTTTCATTTGATCCAACAGTATGACTACTAGATCTATATATAAAAGAGTTCAAAGATAATGGAAAAGAACCCACATGTACAAACGTATTTACAGAAGCTTTTTTTTTTTTTTTGTGGTGACCAAGAATTGGAAATTAAAGGGTTGCCCATTAATTGGGAAATAGCTGAAAAAGTCATGGTATGTGAACATAATGGGATACTATTATTTAATAAGAAATGAGGAATAGATGGATTTCAGTAAAACCTAGAAAGGCTTACATGAACTGAAGCTGAGTAAAGTGAGAAAAATCAGAACATTGTACACAATAACAACAGCAACAGTGTGATGATTTAGCTCTTCTCAGCAATATATGATCCAAAACTATTCAAAAATATTCATGATGGAAAATGTTATCCCTGTTTAGAGAAAGTAATATTGATTATTAATGCAGATTGAAGCATAATATTTCTATTTTTGTTTTTTTTCTTTCTTTTTGTGGTTTTCCTTTTTTTCTTGATTTTTCCTTCTCTAGGTGACCAATGTGGAAATATGATTAATATGATTATATATGCATAACTTATATCAGATTGTTTGCTAACTTGGGGAGGAGGAAACAGAGGGAGAAAAAATTAGAACCCAAAATCTTATAAAAGTTTAAGTTGAAAACTATATGTAATTGGAAAAGATAAAATACTATTAAATGGGGGGGGGAAGAAAAATAATTCTAAACAAATAATTATTTATTTTATAATATTTTTCCTTGAAAATCATATAGATGTGCTTCTTTTATGTTTTTTTTTGTTATTTGGCATATTTGCAAGCCAAACATTCTGCTTATGTATATTTATTTGGGACAGAAAATTAAAAAAAAAAACAGCAGCTATATTCTCCAATATTTATATTTTGCTGAATTGCTCCTTTGATTTTTAAAATTTTCACTGATAGCTAGTCTCAGGTTTTAGGATATATTGTTTGGGGCTATAGCTCAAACTACTCTCCTCCCCTTTTGTAGTATAATATTCCTTTATTTCTCTAATTTCAAGAGGTATAAATATTTTGTATTTTTTATTTTTTCAAAATTCAATTTTTCTTTATATTTAGGGGTTGGTTTTTTTCCTGTTCACTTCTAGAATGTAATGAATTTTTTTCAGTTTAATAACAATATGTCTTGGAGTTTTTAAAGATTCACTAGTTTCTTTTATCTTATCCAGTTTTTATTCACAAGTAATCAGACAAAATAATTAATAAACATTTTATTTATTTCTTGTTTTTTGATACTGGTAATTGCATTTTCCTCTTTCCTATATTTTTTAAAAGTTAATTAGCTAAGAGTTTATCTTTTTAAAGAAGTTCTAAAATTTTCAGTTCCAAAAGTTTCAAAAGAGTTAGTTTGTTTCACTTTGTTTCTGTTTCATTAATATCTTCTTTTACTTCCAAAATATGCAATTCTGTGTTTCACTGAAGTTCTTAAATATTTCTTTTCTATTTCTTTTTTGTTGTTGTTGTTGTTGTTGTTGCAATCTCAATTCATTGATGAATTCTTTCTTTCATTTACAATTTAAAGTGGTTAGAAATTTAAAATTTCCCTTATGGATTGATTTGGCTATATCTTTAAAATTTTAGTAGTTTGGTTCATTGTTGTCATTTCTTTTCAGTCAACTGGGAAATATATTAAGCACTTACTATGTGCTAGATGGAATGTAGATGTCACAGTGAATAGTGGACCAGGCCTACAATCAGGAATACCTGAGTTCAAATCTGGCACCAGACACTAGCAGTGTGACTAATTTAACCCTGCTTTCCCCAGTTTCCTCATCTGTATATATGAAATCAGAAAAGTAGAGGAAGTGAAGAAGAGGAGAGAACGTCCCTGGAAAGAAGCAGGTTGATGAAGTTATCCAAAAGTGTATAGATTGGTTGGAAATAAGGAGATGGCTGGCCTGGGCTTCCTTCTTAAATGGACACTCTGGGAGAAGAGATCTCAGCCTACTTTACTCCAAATAGATAAGTGGAGGGTATTGATTGATAAAAGATACTAATGAGGTGTGAGTTTTAGGGCTGATATGATTTTGTCTGATTAAGAGTATTCTGGGGCTTGATGGAGAAGTCCCGAGATCAGCTCATCAATTCTTTAGGAATATAATATTTATATTCCCTTTAATTGATAATCATTTCTTCAGAAGTCCTTTATTGCATAACATTTTTATTGAATTGTGCTCATCAAAAGATGCATTTTATATTTCTCCTTGATTTCTGGATAAGGTCTTATGATTTACTTCACAGTCATTTTCAGGAAAAGTGCCAAGTATAACTAGAAAATAGGTATACTTTTTTCTATTCCCATTCAATTACTGCCAGAGATCTATCTCAATTAATTTTTTCTAATGTCACTCATGAACATTTCAGTTTTTGATATTTTGCTATATATTCTCTTTGACCTGAAAGCTGTGGATTTTTTCTAAGACATTACTGAGAATTTTCATCTGAAAATTTCTTTTAGTTAATGATCAGTGGATTCTTTCAATTTTTACTTTTCCCCTTTGATTCTAATAGATCTGGGCAGGTTTCTTATTGGTCTTAATCTGGATTTTCTGGAATGTGTTCTTGTTTTCTCTCATCTTTGGGTACTATTTTCCTCAAATATCTTGGTTGGTTTAGTTTGGGAATCTGCAAAATTTCGGTGCATCTAAAGCGATCCTATCACTTTTTGTCCTGGTCTAAATTCTATAAACATCTAAGCAGAGTTTGAATTTGAGTGTATGTATGTAATGTGTGTGTGTGTGGGTGGGGGTGTGTATGGTGTGAAGTGTGTGGGGTTTGTGTGTGTTTATGTACACAGAAAAACAAGGAGAGAAATAGGCATACATATACATTTATATATACAGTATAAATATATACATGCATGTGTGTATATATGTATACATATATACAGTATAAATATACATATGCATGTATACATATATATGTATACATACATATATATGTGTTTCCTTTCTTCAAATTGTTTGCCTACATGAATATAGATAGGGATAGGGTCTATAGTTTCATTAAATTAATTTCCAGTTAAGGGAAATTATATGTATATATATATATATATGTACACACATATATGTATATATACATATATGTATATATATATATATACATACACACCAATGCATATCAGCACTTCTCTGCATTTTAAAGTTTTAGAGAATTGCCAAATTATTGAGAGATGATGTACCGTAATCAAGGTCATAGAACCAATATGTGCCATAGGTGGGACTTCAAAGTACCTTTTCCTAGCTCTAAAGTCGGTTTTTAATATGCTATCAAGGTTGCCTCCCAGAACATAGGAAAGGTGTTAAAAGGTATCTTCACTGTTACCACTGTGTCTGCTGATTAATAGTGATATATTAGTTTGAAAACATTCCATGAAGACATTAGGATAAACTCATTTAAATTAAATAATTTGTCCTGCAAGGTTGGTTCTCAGCTTAAGAAACTAAACCCTTTACTTACATGCTTCTGTAAATTGTTTGGTGTAGAATTTAATTGGTGGTAGGCACAGAAGGAGTAGTTAGGTAGCACAGTGCAGAGATTGCTGGGCCTGGAGTCAGGAAACTTGATGTTATTAAGATCTTTATAGTCTTGCTTGATCCTATGTGATCCCATTTGGGATTTTCTTGGCAAAGATCCTGAAGCTGTTTGACATTTCCTTCTCCAGCCCATTTTATAAATGAGGGACAGAGGTAAATAGGATTATATGACTTGCCCAAGGTCAGATAACTAGTATCGGAGCTTGAAGACAAGTTTTCCCGGTTTCAAGTTCAGTGCTCTATTATTCACTGAGCCACTTAGTTGCCTCTGGACTCAAGAAGACTTGAATTCCAATCCAGCCTAACAAACTTCTTAGCTGTGTGATCTTGGGCAAGATATTTAATCTTTATTTGTCACTGGAGAAGAAAATAGTAAAACTTCTGCAATATCTTTGCTAAGAAAACTCCATAGACAGAGGTCTATGGGGTCATAAAGATTTATAGACAACTGAAAACTCTGAACAATATTCAGAAACTGACACAGTTTAATTCCCCTTTTTTCATTTGAATGGTATTCTCAGTTGGCCAACCTTTTATGTTTTCACAGTTGTGGCATTTTTCTAGATGCTTTAGATGTGATATGAGAAAGGCAGCATAGTCTGCTCAGGATTGGAAACCTTACTTTTTTCTTGGCTCTGCTAATAATGATCTCTATCAACAAGCCAATGAACCGGTTAGTCTCAGTTTCTTTAACTATAAAATGAAAAATCTGGACTACAGAATCTCCAGTTCTAAAATTCTATGATTCTGTATTAAAGGCTGAAATTTTAAAGATATTAATTATATTCAACTGCATTTTAACATCAAAATAGTGGGTTGCTAAGAATGCTAATAATGATTAATGATATAATAGAAAAATAGGGGTACGGAGAGTTATGCCTGGGGGATTTCAGGAGAAGGGCTCTATGTAATAATACAAATTGCCCCCAAATAGAATATGTTCAAACAGTGACTTTGAAAACTATCTGGCTCTAGTGGGATTCCTGCTGGAGATTTACCTAGAGCTCAAGAGGGAGATACTTTGCAAGAGAACTGATTAGTAGCCTCAAGCTTAAAATAAGAAATCAATTACTTTTGTGATGGTAATGCATTATATCATAACCTTTAAGTGTCATAGAAGAAAAATTCATGTGATTGATTCTGAGTGTTAAATCTCCACATATTCTGTAACTTTAAAAGAAAAGGTCTCATGCATATTAGAATAAGAAAAAGTAAAATTTCCTTTCTCCCTACTATCCCACACTTTTCTCACTACCTGGCAGTGACAAAAGCTTGAAAATGCTGTATTTTAAGATGACTCTAGGGCATTATGTGGCACAGGAGATAGAATGCCTTGAGTCAGCAAGATTCATCTCCCTGTGTTCAAATCTGCCCTCTGACATTTAATAGCTATGTGACCCTGAACAAGTCACCTAATCCTGTTTGCCTCAGTTTCCTCATCTGTAAAATGAACTACAGAAGGAAATGGGAAACCATGTCATTATCCTTGCCATGACCCCAAATGGAGTCATGAAGAGTCATTTATAATTGAAATGACTGAAAGATAATAAAAATAATTTCTGGATTACAAAACATCAGTGAAAACCTCTCCAAAATAAGCTGGTTAAGATGTATGCTTATTATCTAGAAGGCATAATGTTGTCTTTAAACCTTTTGTCTGATTAGTCAGTGTTCATCTAGGAAAGTAGAGACCCAGAACAAAGACTCAGCTTCCCTGCAGAGTCTTCGACATCAGTATTACTTATAGTTTTGTATTAGACAATTCCCAGTTACATACAGCTAGTTTTGAACAATAATGAATAACAAAATATTTTCCCCACACAAGGAGTGTGATAAGTGCTAAGGAAGCAGTCGCTCTGAACCTGAACTTTGAAGAAAGGTAGGGATTCTGGAATTCAGAGATGAAAAGAGAGTTTTTTCCAGTTGTAGGGGAGACCCCACTGAAAGTCTTTGATAGGACATGGAACTGCAGTATGGGGTCTGGCAAATGTTGGCCAGCTTAGCTGGAATGTAGCAAGTAAAGGAGAGGCCTTAAAAGCCCAGAAAGGGCGAATGGAGTCCTGCCAAAGAATTTTAAAAAGCAAACTAGAAACAACAGGGAGCCAGAGGGGATTTATGAGCAAGGGAGTGACATGGGCACTTTAGTAAAATGATTTTGGCATCTGTATGGAGGCGGAGTAAAAAGGGTGGCCATTCTAACTGCACAGGAAGACAAATGGGTAGACTAGGCTAGATTGTGTTCATGTAAAAGAAAATCTGAATGTCTTAAACAGAAGCAAGTCTGTTAATATAAAGTAACAGGGCCAACAAATACAAATAACACACATTTAGTATGCCGTAATAGAAGTAGAACATCTAGAAAGAATGTGAACTGAGTGTCAAAGGCTGGGGCCAGCTCTAACCTCGCTCAAGAGCTAATTGTTCAATTTTCAGTGTGAACATTTATACCTAAGAAACTGGTAAATGCTAAAAATCCAGGCTTGATTTAGTATTTTGTTGAATGCTGGACTTTAGGACTTGATGGAAAAAATGTTAATAATACTGATTATACTTAATATATTGCATTTAACATATATTTTAACATGTTTTGCATATACTGGACTACCTGCCATCTAGGAGAGGTGATGGGGGAAGGAGGGGAAAATTTGGAGCACAAGGTTTTGCAAGGGTCAATGTTGAAAAAGTATCCATGCATGTTTTGAAAATAAAAAGCTTTAATAATAATAAAAAAGAGTCACAGTAAAAAGATAGGATGGTGCTGGACAAAAGAACAACTGGGAAGAGGACAGAGATTGGGTATGATTACAGGCTTCATCTATTTAAAATGTTGTCACTTGGGGGAAAATAGGTTTATTCTGTTTGGACCTAGAGTGCAGAATCAGGACCGAATTGTACAAGTCACAAAGAAGGGAATGTTGCTTTAATGTAAGAAAGAACAGAAGATCTTTTTAGTAATTAACAGCTATCCCAAAACACCAAATATGCTCCTTTCAGAAATAGTGAGCTCCTGTGTAATGGTTATGTCTTCAGTCAGAGCAGAATGACAATTTTTTGGAGAGAATATAGAAATGATTCTGGCTTCAGATCTCAGCTGGATTTATGTTCCTTAAAACATATAGTCATAGAATGTTAACACTGAGAGGAATTCTAGTTAAGGTACATTTTACAGATGAGAAAGATCTCAAGTGATTTGCTTAAAATAATGTAACTCTGCTGGTGATAAAACCTTATTAGGAAAGTTGAGTGGTAACATGGGCCCAAAGGTACAGTTAGTGAATGTTATAATTTTCCCTAAAGTCAGGCCAAACATCTATGTGTAAATGTCCATGTGTACCTCCTACTAAAACCCTACATGGTACCACTAAAAGTCATTTCATATGCCTCATTTGAAATACATGCCACAGATTGTAAACTCCTGCAAAAAAGTAAAGGATTTCAAAAGGTCAAGCTAAACAGTGGGAAAAAAAACAAAATTAGAGCTCTGGGGCACAGCAGGTAATAGAGTACCTACATAAGCATCTGTGGTAAGGGGGAAGACAAACCTACCTTTCCATTTTCCCTCAAAGCACAGTGAAAAATGATTCAGATCAACACATCCTCACTGACATGTTAGCTCTTGTCCAATCACTCAATTACCCCCCAAAATAAAACCAACTTTTTTGTTGTTCTTGTAGTTCCCTTAATTCAGTTAGACCACTGCATAGGCACCAAGCTAATACGCCTAGATTTCTCCAGCAGCAGGAATTGTGATAGTCATTTATCTTAGTCTTTTTCACAATGCTGAAGGCAGGTATGGCCCTGACATTAGCCTAAACTCATGAAAAACTTCAAAGGATTTTTATGTCTCCCATAATGGTTTCTGGGAGGCTAAATAAAAATGTATAACATTGGTAAAGGAAGAAGCATTTCTCCTCCCAGAATTTATTGTATCTGGTCTGTAAACATGCTTTTTTACATTCTTCCTTCTTCCTTTTCTTCTTCTCCTTTCACTACCAATTCACATAATCTTAGTCATTCAAAAACATTTGAACCTTATATTTTAAAATACACATGTATATACATATATATATGTATGTATATGTATTTAGATCAATTTATATTGATAGATATAGATAGACAGATTATAGCTAGCTAGATCCCAACTCAATTGAAATGGATGGATAAACTAACATTAACTTTCAAACAGCTAATAAAAATATGAATTGTAAATTATCATATTTTCCTATCTTTTCATATCCACTCAATTTTTCTGATATGATGATATCTCCATGAATAATTTTCCTAGGTCTCAAAGTATAAATATACAAAGAACTAAATAAACAAACCTTTGAATTAATACAGGTATCACATGAGAGCAATAATAAGAAATTTTATTTAAAAAATCATAATTCAACCAAGTCTCCAGGAGTTCAGATCTGGAAGTAAGAAGGAGAGAAACAACCCTGAAAGTTCTTTTAAATCCTCTGGGTTTTGCTTATTCATGAGGAAATATCCCAAAAGTATGAAACTGAGTTTTAGATAAGTATCTGAGAGCTGAAATGCTTATCTGAAGTCCTCTGGCCTTGAAAAAGACACCACATTTTGTGAAAGTAGTGTTTCTCTATCATTTATAGATACTTCTTGGCTTCAGGTGGATCTTAAAGGCTATAGAAGGAGCTTTTTGTTCTGCTTGTAGTTTAGCCCTTCCTTCCCACTTTGGCTGAAAATAACAATGGGGTTGAAAAAGTCCAAATGAAATTCTTGAACTTTTAAAAAATGTTCTGGGTGGAAGTTTAGGAGAAATTATTTATCAGAATAAGCTGCTTTTGTACAAATCTAAATTACCTTTTATTTTAATGGCTGTATTATTTATATTTCTAAGATGGAGAAAATAGGTATTTTTGCATTTTAATACATTTAGGAGATAGCTTCTTTTTTTTTTTTTTTTTGCATGGTGAGGGGAATGGTCTGAGTTTGTGCTATCATAGGTGTAGAATAGAGCACAAAGGTCTTACAATTTTGGTAGCACTTTCTGGTGCAACTAAAACTACATTAAGATGGAAAACATCAAGCCAAAAAGGGAAACATTTAACAAAATTAATAAAAATACAATAAAACATAGATAATATTACTTTTTAAGACTACGTTAATATATGGTCTGCAAAGGTCCTTGTGCAGAATATAAAATTCTGTTTTTATTTGACTTAGATATTAATAGTGTAGAAAGGAAATTCCCTCTGCCAGTATAAATGGTCCACTTGGCTCGGCAAGTTACAGTTACCTAATTTTTTTTTAGAGAATTGCCTGTGGGCCATGAAAGATTAGATGGGTTGCCCAAGGGGACATAGCCAGTATTCAATAAATAGACTTGAAGATTGATCCATCTGAATTTACATTAAAGATAACTAACAGGGATAGTAATTTTAAGAAATACTTATGGCCATATATTGTTTGATTTTGTGTTTTTTCTTGTCATGAGAAATTTTTAAAATTTTCTTTCATTCCTCTTTATTATTTGGGGGTCAAAGCAACCTCTCCTAATAAGGAGGCTTTCTCACTAGATGTTAATATTAAATGAGATGCTTGATGATGGTATACTTAGAGAACCCTAGAGACTCAACTAAAAAACTACTAGAAACAATTCACAACTTTGGCAAAGTTGCAGGATTCAAAATTAATCCACATAAATCATCAGCATTTTTATATATTACCAACAAAGTTCAGCAGCAGGAGATACAAAAAGAAATTCCATTCCAAATAGCAGATGATAGGATAAAATATTTGGGAATCTATCTGCCAAGGAAAAGTCAGAAACTATACGAACTAAATTACAAAACACTTTCCACACAAATAAAATCAGACCTAATCAATTGGAAAAATATTAAGTGCTCATGGGTAGGCAGAGCGAACATAATAAAAATGACAATACTACCTAAACTAATCTACTTATTTAGTGCCATACCAATCAAACTCCCAAGAAATTATTTTACAGATCTAGAAAAAATAGTAGCAAAGTTCATTTGGAAGAACAAAAGGTCAAGGATTTCAAGGGGATTAATGAAAAAAAAGGCAGATGAAGGTGGCCTTGCTGTACCAGATCTAAAACTATATTATAAAGCAGCAGTCATCAAAACCGTTTGGTACTGGATAAGAAATAGAGCAGTGGATCAGTGGCACAGGATAGGTTATCAGGACAACCAAGGCATTAACCTTAACAATCTAGTGTTCGATAAACCCAAAGAACACAGCTTTTGGGATAAATACTCTCTATTTGGCAAAAACTGCTGGGAAAATTGGAAACTAGTGTGGAAGAAATTAGGGCTTGACCCATACCTAACACCACATACCAAGACAAGATCTAAATGGGTTCATGATCTAGATATAAAGAGGGACTTTGTAAGCAAGTTAGAGGAACGTAATATAGTTTATCTCTCAGACCTGTGGAGGTGGAACAAATTTATGTCCAAAGAAGACTTGGAACTCCTAATTGAACACCAGATGGATAATTTTGACTATATTAAGTTAAAAAGTTTCTGTACAAACAACAAATGCAGACAAGATTAGGAGGGAAGCATCTAATTGGGAAATCATCTTTACATTTAATGGTTCTGATAAAGGCCTCATTTCTAAAATATATAGAGAATTGTCTCATATATATATAAGAATTCAAGCCACTCTTCAATAGATAAATGGTCAAGGGATATGAACAGACAATTTTCAGATGATGAAATTAAAACCATCTCTAGTCATATGAAAAGTTGCTCCAAATCACTATTGATCAGAGAAATGCAAATTAAGACAACTCTGAGATACCACTACACACCTGTCAGATTGGCTAAAATGACAGGAAAAGATAACGATGAATGTTGGAGGGGATGTGGGAGGGCTGGGACATTAATACATTGTTGGTGGAACTGTGAACGGATCCAACCATTCTGGAGAGCAATTTGGAGCTATGCTCAAAAAGTTGTCAAACTGTGCATACCCTTTGACCCAGCAGTGTTTCTACTGGGCCTATATCCCAAAGAGATCTTAGAGGAGGGAAAGGGACCCACATGTGCAAGAATGTTTGTGGCAGCCCTTTTTGTAGTGGCAAGAAACTGGAAACTGAAGGGATGCCCATCAATTGGAGAGTGGCTGAATAAATTATGGTATATGAATGTTATGGAATATTATTGCTCTGTAAGAAACGACCAGCAGGACGATTTCAGAGAGGCCTGGAGAGACTTGCATGAACTGATGCTGAGTGAAACGAGCAGAACCAGGAGATCATCATGCACAGCAACAACAGTATTACATGATGATCAATTCTGATGGACATGGCTCTCTGCAATAAAGAATTGTCTCAAACCAGTTCCAGTTGTTCACTGAAGAAAACCATATACACCCAGAAAGAGGGACATGAAATATGGACCACAACGTAACATCTTCATGATCTCTATTGAGGTTTGCTTGCATTGTGTTGCCTTTCTCTGATTCTTTTTTTTCTTGTAGATAGGATTTTTCTTGCATAACTTCTCAAGCATTTCAACATTATTAACCTGTAGTGGACTTCCTGCCATCTGGGGGAGGGGAGGGGACTGGGGGTAAAATTTGTATTGGAAAGCTTTGTAAAGATCAAGGTTGGGGAACTACCCATACATATGTCATACAAATAAAAAGCTTAAAAAAAATGAGATGCTTGAAGTCTGTCCCATGGCATGTTAAAATTTACTGAAGGCTTTCAGACCTTTCTGGAAATAAGAAGCTAAAAAGGAGGCCAAGTTTCCCAAAAAGGAGTTGACTGGCTGTGTAGAAGAGTCCTAACTATGACTCTGTGGCTATCTTTTGAAAAAATAAATCTCTCCTCTCAAATAGCCAACTCTAACTTCGAAAACTTGCACATTTAAGTTTATTCTGTAATTTACCCTGGTTTATCTATAGTCATTAAAAGTAAGGCTATTTAACTTTTATGGCTTTAGAGGATTTGTAGTATTATGCTAAATTTAAAAACAAATGAATAAATCAACAACTAAATAAATAAAAGAATAAATGAATGAATATATGCATATGTATGTTTATATCCCCACAAGTACACATATATATTCTTCTGAAGGTAGTTGAAATGTCTTACAGCCTTGTTAAAACTTTAATCACAGGTCAGTTATGTTTTTGAACTCTGGACCTATGCTTGAGCATAATGAAGATTTAGATCTTAACCTTTTGGATCTCTGTGTTGTGATAGTGTCATTCAGCAGTTACCTATCACATGAACTCAGTGATAACATTTTTCCCCTAACTTTTTTTTTCTGTACCTTAGTTCTTTAATTAAAATTCTTCCTGTGAAAATTCCCCTTGATGTCTCACAAAGAAGACATGGTTTGGTACAAAGGTATCATGCACCAACAAAGCTCCTCATTGTGGCTGAACCAGATTAATAATTGAAAAACATTTAACAAAGTAAATAAAAATACAATAAAACATAGATAACACTTAAAAACTAAGTCAATATGTTACCCACCAAGAGCCTTAGGTATGTAGTGATCTCTTTTTCTATTTGTGTTTGATATCACTGGTATAGTAGACAGAGGATTGGTCTTAGGAGGAAAAAAAAAGAAAAAAAAATAACTTTGTTTGAAGCTAAGCGACCAGAGACAATACATTTAGCCTCACAATTTCCCTAGAGAGTTTTATTAAATTATATAGATGGGCTGCAAATGTGGGTAAATATTTTCTAATCCAAAAACCAAAAGCATTTATTAAGATTTCTTTACTTAAAAAATTGGTCACATAATATACCATGAAAGTAGTTACTGATGAAAAGGAAAATAAAATAAAACTTAAATACATGAATAAGAGCAAATCTCTCCTTAATTGTTCAGATATGTATGCTTTAAGTTTTTCTCCTTGAAGAGGACAATGACATCTGAAAGGTGATGCCATGACGTGCAAGTGAATTGAATTTAAAAAAAAAAAAACTTTACAAGTGATTGTGGCTTGAGATCAGGGTATCTCAAAGTTGGAAGGTACCTCACATATCAATTGTTTAAACAATACTTTCTATGGTAATCACAGTTTCCCATCAATAATTTGAAAATCCAATGAATGAGAAATCCCTGCCTTCCAAAGCATCCTCTTCTGATTTTAGACAACTCAAACTGTTAAGAAATCTTTCTTTACAAAATATCCTCCCATATTTCTAGGGCTGCTCTGTAGATAAAAGCAAAATAAGTCATTTTCCTCTTTGTCATGAAAGCCTTTCAAATATTTAAAATAATTATCATGTTTCCCCCTAAATGTTCTCTTTTTTCAAGCTAAGTTTCAATGGTTTCTGTTTCCCCTCTTTATTCTGATCCCCATTCTACTCTAGGGTGTCAATATATTTGCAAAACATGGTGACCAGAATTGAACATATTGCTTATTCCATTTAGAGTCTGACTAGGAAAACAGCAGATATATGCCTCCCCACTATGGGCTGGATCTTCCTCAAAATGAATGTTTTCAATGAGTCTTTAAAATATATTACTATTTGATAATATGTAAGGGCATTAGATTATACTTTAGCTTAATTTTGTATTGCTTTCCAGAACAGTTGAACTGAAGCACAGCAGTGACATTAGTGTATCTATCTTCCCATAGCTTCTCCATCAAAGACAATTTCTACCTTCAATTATCTTTGATCATCTGCATTGTAATGCTCAGGGAGAAACTGAGGCAGTATCACACATTGGAGATTAGATAATATTTTATTGATGTTAATTGAAAGTTCAGAATCCATAGCTATGGATTGGGACTGCTGGGACTCTTGTCTCAAAGCACACAGTCCATTGTGAGTTTGACTGGCAGTCATTGCCAGCCGACTGGATCTTAAGCAGATCCAGCAAATAGTAAGTTTGGTCATAGCATTCTTATAGGATTCCTGGCACTCACGACAACCAAGGGCTCACGAGGCAGAAGGAGCAGAAGGAGGGGTTGAGCACTGGGGTGGGTTCCAGTAAAAATTATCAATTCAATTCTGACAGGTAGGGAGTAAAGGAAGCTTGGGAAGAAACTAAGGAACAGTAAGGATGAAGCCAAAAGTTAAGGGGTATGTCGAGATGGAGGTTTTATGACTCCTTTGGAATGCTAGTCCAATTATTTCTGATGGTCAGGAAGTGGAGGGGGGTTGCTGCTGTGGCAGAACAATTAAGGGAAACTGAAAGAGAGCAACTGAGGGAAACTGAGACTTGGAACTGTGGCACAACAGCATAATAGGAGACAAAATCCAAAAAGCATTTTATTTGCATTTCTATTGCTATTAGTGATTTGGAGTATGTTTTCAAGTACTTATTTATCTTTTCCATTTCTGCAGAATATTAGTCTTTCCTCCTTTGACTGCTTTATTAGGAAATTGCTCTTGGCATTATACATTTGTGTCAATATCCTGCATATTGTAAGAGTTTTATTAATGATATTTGATGAAAAATATTTCCCTACCTTATCATTTTTCTTTTAACTTTGCCTTCACTAATTTTAACTACTCTGAATGGGATAAACTGAATGAAGACCTTTCATAAGAATGTGGCCTCAGCCTGTAGTCTAATTTTGACTTGAGACTGTGCAATATATTCCCCTCCTGTCATACCCCCTCTTCTCATTAACATTTAAGTACTTAATACATTAAAGAGTGTGTTATTGACACCTATTCTTTATCTCTTTGGTAGATTTCTGCATTAAGAAATAAATTTGGACTCCCCTAGCCAATGGGAAAAAAGGTCAGAAGGAAGTACAGACTTCCCCAATGGGATTTACATAATTTTGTGTTTTGTAATTTAGGATTTGTACTGCTCAACTGACCATACCTTACTGTTGAGAGTAGCCATTTTTCATGAGACAGTAATAAATAATATATTTTTTTTTGCTTTTTGCCTTGAGAGTCTCTGATTTTAATTTGGGTAAGGGTCGCTGTACTACACATACAATATGTATGATCTTTTATATTCAGATAAGATATCTATTTTGTGCCTCATATGGTCTAAACCTAATTTTGCTAAACTACTGATTTTCATAATATTGCTTTTTAAAAATCCCTTTCCCACTAATTTAAAATTTAAATTGTCCCACCATGGGATAATCTTTTTCTATTATTTTTCTTTCTTATTGTTTTAGTCTGTCCCACTAATCTGCTTCTATAAGCAGACCCTAGAAGTTCTGATGAGCACTGGTTTGTAATATAGGCCAAGCCTGGTAATGCTGTGTACCCTTCAGTCTCAGCTTTTTTTCTCATTTTCCACTTAAGATTCTAGACATTATATTCTCCTAAATGAATTGTATTAATTTGCTTAAAAACAATTCCCTCAGTAATTTGACTAGTACAACACCAAATTTTATAAATTGCTAGATTATATTGTCATTTTTCGTATACCAGGTGATCCAAAAGACTTAATTAAGGCTTAATGGCATATTTCCCAATGGTATGGTTTCCACTCCAGTGGTCTTCCCCCGTTAGACCATCAGCTCCTTGAAGGAAATGACAGTCTCTTTAGTACAAGCTGTATTCCTACTGGTTAGCATGATGCCTGGCATAAAATAAATGATGAATTAATGCTTATTGACTTAATAACCTGTTAGATTCAATTTCTTTAAGTAAAAAATGAAGACGATAATAGCACCTACCTCACAGAGTTATTATAAAGATAAAATGAGATGATATTTATGTGGCACATTGCAAATTCTAAAGCACTACATTTTGGCTCACTATTATTTTAAATAATATATTTTATTGTTCCTTTCTGTTTTAGCATCAAGCAGAAAAATTGGATAATGTATGTTGGTTTATTTTGTATATTTGTCATCTCAGTGAAGCTACTTTTTCAACTTATGTATTCTTAATTTACATCTGTTTTTAACTGAAAATATACTTTTCCAGATTTTTGCCAACCACCCCTTCAATAATGGTTTTGTCCCCTTATTATCACCCTTAAAATACTCAATGTTATCTTCTTTGACTCTTTGTCAAATCGTTTCTAAATACTACTGATTCCAGTGAATAGAGGTGATACACTGACCCTGAATCAAAAGGACCTAAATTAAAATCCAGCTTCAGACACTTGGCAGCTGTGTGACCCCCAGGCAAGTCACTTCACCTGGCTTGCCTTAGTTTCCTTATCTGTGAAATGAACTACAGGAGGAAATTGTAAACCACTCTAGTATCTTTGTCAAGAAAATAATAAATAGGGTCAAGGAGTGTTAAACATGACTGCAAAAGCTCAACGACAGCAATTAATTCTAGAACTGCAACAAATCTTTTATACATTTCTTCTTTTGCCTTACAGTCATACTACCTTCTTTCTCTTACCTGGACTACTATAATGGCCAAGTAACATTTATTCCTGGCTCCAGCATTTCTCTTATCCAATCTATTATTTATACTACTGCAAAGTAATTTTCTGAATTCACAAGTCTGACCACATCATTTTCCTTTTGAAAACAAACAAACATGTAGATATTCAACATTGACTTTAGGTTAAAATATCAACCTCTTACTCTTTCATTCAAATCCCTTCCCAACCCTAAGTACTGCCTGCCTTTTCAGGCTCAAACACCATTCATAGCCCTGACTTTCACTGTACTTTGCACACTCTATATTCTGAGCAAAATGGATGACTAGACATGCCCTGACATCATTATTCCCTCTCCTGCTACAACGCATTTTCATGAGCCATTCTCTATAACTGAAATATGTAGGTACACATATGTATCATGCACATACATGTGCATACAAGCACATGTATATACACACGTGTGTACAATAAACACCTGTACACATGTGTATGTGCAGAGATATAGAAAGATATAGATACATGGATATATCTCTCTCCATACCTTTGCCTCCTGAAATCTTTCCTTTACATCAAAGTATAACAATTATTACCTATGCCAGAGGTATCAAACTTGGACCAGATGGAGCCTGAAAAATTCCTGAGTGATAAGGGAACCAGATGAATATGTATTGTGAAAATATTTAACAAAATAAATAATATATGACAAAACATTTACATTTTATAATTAAATCAATATTTGGCTGCAGGGATATTTATGTGTAGATCTCTATTTAAGCTTGACAACATTGACCTCTGCCAGCAAGTCTTTTCTGAATACCTCTAAATAGTCTAGTATGTGTCCATTCCAACCCTGATTTTCTGAGCAAGAAGTAATTTTCCTTCCTCTGAATTTATGAAAGCATATTATGAAATTTTATGAATTTGTTTTCTGCTTGGAAGTATAGTTATTTTTGAATGTTTTATTTTCCTCTTATATATAATATACTTCTTGAAGGCATGTATTATCTTTTTTATTTCTCTTTGTGCCTCCCTGA
The DNA here is from genome assembly GCA_023553655.1 of Myrmecobius fasciatus. Lineage (NCBI taxonomy): Eukaryota > Metazoa > Chordata > Mammalia > Dasyuromorphia > Myrmecobiidae > Myrmecobius > Myrmecobius fasciatus. The sequence continues at coordinate 8,832 of JAJPUD010010974.1, read as the reverse complement.
AATATACCATGGAACACTAGAATAAAAAGTTCTGGAGGTCCTGCCAATGACACACACACTGACTGTGAGTCTAGATGAGTCATTTAATTTTTTAGCATCCATGAAAGCTCCTTAAGTCTATATCTTATAAATAACTGGGCTTTTGTTTTGTTTTGGTTTTGATTTTGTTTTCCTGAACAAAAATTGTAGGAGTTTTCTCATTAAAGTTTCCATATACCACAGACTGGCAAACTTCAGCCTGTACCCCAATCTAGTTTTGTATGGCCCAAAGCTAAGAATAGATTTTACATTTTAAAACAAATAGTATTGAAATAAATGGTATTTGAAATGTAAAAACTATTCTTAACTCATCTGTATTCTTGCCTTATACTAACAAAATCACAAGTTCCACTTAATCCCATTCAATTCCATTCCCCTTAATGGAAAACAATGTTTTGAACATGTTAAGTTCAAAAAATATACATTTAATAACACATGTGAAAAAATGTTGAAAGCTCATATAAATTAAGATATTTACCATTTAACATCTAAAATTATAGCAAAACATTAAAGAACAACAGTTTAAGATATGCTATTCCTTTCATCAAAGTGCAACTTTATATTATCATAAAATAGCTCTTGCTTGGGTAGAGTTGTTACATTTGTTCTTCTATTCATTTTAATTGGCCCATAATCATTGGAAAAAAGCAGATCATGTAGAAATTTCTGTATCAGTATTTCCATTTCAAATCAAAGCGTATAAGCTCCTTTGTTCTTAGTTTAGTTGATGATCAAGATGATTTGGCAATCATGACCCTGCACATATTCTATCCCTAGTCATTATTGGGGTTGTAGTTACAACTGAATCAGACCTTTACATAATAAGATAATAATAACCTGGGAATATTTGAAATCTTTTGGGAATCAAGAGTAGTTTTGAGAAACGGTTCTTTCAACTGCCTTGCTTCTTAGTAGCACAATGAATCCTTTAAGTAAAAAGGTAAGTAGACAGTGCAAGTTCTGCAAAGGTAATTTCTTTTATTTAATTTTAATTTTCTTCAACAAAAATCAAGCATTGCTCTCCCACCTTATTTCCACTGGAAAATGAAAAATATTATAAAATGTACAGTCAAGTCTAACAAAATTCCTGCATAAGCTATGTAAAAACTGTGTTTTATTCTGTACCCTCAGTCTATCACCTTTCTATCAGGAGTTGGATAGAATGTTTCATTATGAATCTTCTGGAATTATGGTTGGTCATAATAACAATCAGAGTTCCTAAGTCTTTCAAAATGTTTGTCTTTATAGTGTTACTGTATAATTTTTTCTGATTTTGCTTACTCCTCTCTGGAGCAGTCCATATAAGTTTTCCCAAATTTTTCTTAAACAATCTCCTTCATTTCTTAAAATGTATTAGTATTCCATCATATTGATATGACAATGTCATATTGTCCCCAGTTGATAGGAACCTCCTTATTGTCCAGTTTTTTTACACCACAAAAAAGAGCTGTTATATTTTTGTACAGATAATTTGCCAAAGTCACTTCTGTATTATATTACTGATCATAGGCCCTTTGATAATTTAAATTCTGATTAATTAGCCAATCAAAATTGGAATCACTAAGGACTGATTTGACCTGATCCTTGAGCAATTCTTCTTTGTCTGGGACAAGATAATAAGATAAGCTTCAATACCCCACAAGAAGTTATTTATAAAAAGGTAAATATTTAAATTAAAACACATAATCCTCAGAGGAGATAAGAATTTCATGCTCCCAGTAAATGAGGGAAAACATCTTTTAGGTAAAGCTTTGGAGGTAGATTGATAATATAGGGTCAGAATAGTTAAATGGCCCATTCTTGTGTTAGAAGGGAAGTCCACATTGCAAAGCAGAAAATTTAAATCTGACTCAGACCATGATTAAAGGCTAACTAGCAGGGCCCAAAGTAACAGTGTCCTGAATAATGATAATCATAACAAAAACCAACCAACAAACAACAAATGTACATCTGGTTCTTTAATGTTTGGGCCTCTCTTTGCATATATAATTCTATTTGTTTCTCATAATCACCATGTGAGAGAAGTGCTATGATAGTAATATCTTTAGTTTACTTATGAGGATTAAAGAAGGATAGTCACTCGCTGAGGTTGACAAAACAATATTAAACCCAGATCTTTCTTCCCATCCTCATCTCCCCAATCCAGCAAATGATTCATTATTCTATACAATGAAAGAAGGCATGGATCAAGTTGTGATCTGAAAGAGCAAAGAAGGATGTTGGAGCAAGCTCGGATAGGGTAACACAATCCAAGGGCTAGGTAACTCCTTTTTAATTTTTTTTTCTTTTTTAAAAATTTTAACATGTATTTATTAAGCATCTGCTAGATTGTAGGTACTATGCCAAGTGCTGAAGACACAAAAATGGAAAAAGATACTCTCAGCTCTCAAGGAATTCACAGTTTAATGGGGGAGAATACATGAAAACAAACAAGTTAAGAAAAAAAGATATCCACACTATAAATTGGAGATAATCAATAGAGGTAAGATGGAAGGGTGCTTATCACTTGGGACCCTGAAGTCAGAAAGTTAGCATAGAGTCAAGGACAGTCAAAGGCATTGGTGAAATGATAAGCACTTCATACTATATTTCCATTCAAGATCATGTTTATTTATGGCAGTGATATGATAGCTATGTCCTCTCCTTGATCCACTGCCACAGCATTGCCATGTCCCCAGATACCTAATATTTTCAATGCATAGTTTCAAAAAGCAAGATAAACTGATAATCAGTCATTTATTTGTCTGGTTTGAACTTTTTAAAAAATCTGTTTAAATCCATGAATTTAAATGGCTCATTCTAATAGTGACTCAGAGTTAAGCCAGCATTCATTATATTCTGTGCATTTGCTTTTGTGGCTTGTAACTGTTATCTTAATGAATTTTGCATAGAAAATAAAGAGGACAGAATTAACTACTAATGGTGCTGATACTGCTGAAAGGACAAAGAAGAAATGGACAGATGAAATAAAATTGAGTGGTTACTTTTAAATTATTGCCATGCTCACCTACATGCAGAAAAAGAATGAGTCAAGAAGAACTTTTATACGCTGTTGTAATTCACTGTAACCTTGGGGATGTTCTCTTATGCTGAGCTTTGAAGTGCCTATTTCTGACAATTGAAGACAAGTCAAGCCCCCATAGACTAGTTGGGAGGTAGGCCAATTCCTCTGAAAAACATCAGCTTGGTCATTAGCCAGGAAGGATTGGATTTCTCATTTAGTATGGTGCAGTTATAAAATCTGATGGAAGAATTTGTGACTTTGTGGCAGAGGGGGACAGAAATCTATACTGGTTATATTTTATACATCTCACAACTATGGAAGTAGGAAGAGAATCTAGCTGTAACCGTGAATCTCAAAACGAATTACATATGTGACAAAATAGGAATGTTGTCTAGTAAGTTGTTTTAGTAAAAAATTGGGTGACAATATGATACAATTACAAAAACGCCAGATTTGGAAGCAGAAGACCCAAGTTCACATCCTCTCTCTCATACTTAGTACCTTTTTCACCTTGGACAAATCACTGTTTTATTTCCCTCTGGATCTTGGTTTCCTTATCTGTAAAGTGAGATATATACCATATGTAGGAAGACTAGCACCTCTGAATGTAAGGAACTGGGAAGTCCTTTTCAGGGCTACTCATCCAACTTTGGTTTTCAATTGAGTCATGCAATTTTTATCTGTGACTCCAAGAAGCTACAATGTGCCCAGTAGCCATACCCCAATAATTTACTTTAGCAGATGAGCTAAACCAGATTGAGGGATTGAGCCCCAAACCAATTGAGGAGTTAGGGAAATGTTTACCCTAAGCACCTGAAGACTTTAACTGGGTGAACAAGAGCTATTTGGTCCAATGGCCATGAAGCTTGCTGAAGCTAGCTCTGTAAAATGCATAGGGCTAGGCCAGGTATTGACCATGGCAAGGTCATCATGTACATCCTGAGCTATCGTCAGTCATCTTGATCTTTGTCTGGCTATTGGATTTCAATGACTCTGGAAGAAAGAGTGAGGCTGACAACTTTGAACAACTCTGTCTCACATAATCATTCATGAGTAAGTTACAATATCACCTGTGATATAATTGGCCCTTTGAAAAAATGAAAGACAAAAAATATTAAGGAGGTTATACTAGATAATTTCTAAGCCCTGTTAAAGCTCTAAACTTACAATATGGCTAGTGGTATATTCCATCCCAATATTTATAAAGCATGTCATCACAAATATAAAGAAGATATGCAAAATAGTTCTTACTTGGCAAAAGTTTACATTTTTTTTACTGATGAGGACAAAGAAAGAACATTGAAAGAAAGAAAATGAGGGGGGGCATAATCAGGTCAAAGCAAGAAACTATAATCAGGATTAGAAAAATGAGATGAAGAAAAATTCAGGCTGGTAGGAAGAAAAATCAGTGTCACATAAGCCCAGGGAGGAATAAGAAAGTATTCATAAGGAGAAAAATGATAGTAATATCAAAAGCTACATAGAGTCACATGAGGGTATGGACTAAGTGGCCATCAGATATAGGAGTTAAAAGATCATTGGTATCCTTTGAGAGAATCTTAGGTAACTGATGGAGGAATTTTCAAGAACAGATGGCAGTGAAGACAGTCAGTATAAAAGACCCTTCGTTAATACCAAAAAAAGAAGAAAAAAAAATAATAGTTTGGAAGATGGCAGTTTAAAATTCTATCTCTTGCTGATTTGAACAATTTTGTTGTTTTAAAGAAGAGAAAAAAGGGCAGTTAAAAACATTAAAAAATCAGCATCACAAGGAAAAGATACTTATTTTAAAGATGGCTAAAGTAGCCTATTTCCTAATGTTGAATTTACAAGGAATTTAGGACTGAAAATTGGGAAACCCAAATCCTAGAACAAATTCATAAATGCAACAACTGTATATTACCTTTTATAGTACAATTGACCCCCTAAAATGTGGCATTTGAATTGATTCTTAAAGGAAGCAGGAGAAATTAAGAGGTCAGGGTGAGATGGGATAAAATTCCAAGTATAGAGACTGTTAATGAGATATCATGTGTGAGCAATAATAAGATAACAGTAACAAGGGTGTGCAGATGGATTGTGGATTATATTAATGAGATAAGATGTAAACAAACTAGTAAGGCGAAAAGTATCAAAACTGAAAAATAAAAAGTCAACTTTATATTATTTTTTCAGGATGTAAAGCAGTCACAGTTTGTTCCATCATTCCCTATGTGAAAATAATTCTTCTTGGAAAATAATAATTTAGCACTTCAATTGATTTATCATATCATTTATGTGGATGGCATTTCCAGGGAGCAAAGTAGTACAAATAGATTTGCTCAACTGTTTTGAATCAGCAATTAATACAGCTCTGCTGTATCATGAATCACTCCTTTTGAACTGTCTTAGGAAGCTTCTGAAGATCAGTTAGTTAGATAAAGTAATAGCCACTGATGTTCTTTCTTGTCCTGATCTGCCAAGGATTAAAACTCTACTGTACAGAGCATAACGTCGATGGTATGGCCAGGTTGTTTGAATGCCAAACATTATTTTGCCTAAAAATCTGTTTTATGGAGAATTCACATGAGTTAAGCACTTATATAAAAGGATACTTTTAAGGTTTCTCAGAGGAACTTTGGATCAATTTTGAGACAGGAGAGACCCTGGTAAAATGAGGTAACCACATCAAAGAAGGTGTTATATTCTGTGGATAAAGTAGCATTGCCAAAGCTCAAAAGCCACGAGATGCATAAATTTGGAGACATCATTACTCCAAATATTCATAGATACTGTTTGTGCCTGACCTCTGGTAGAGCCTTCCAAGTTTTCATTGGTCTGATCAGTCAGTAAGACACACTGTACCTTTACTCCAAAATATAGGGATGTCATTTTTGTCCTCTTTGAGAATGAGGGACAATAATCAACCTCCCAATGTAGACGAAGGTCTGTGACTGAAATAGTGTTAAGTATTCTTTGCTTGGGATGTCAGAGAAGATAGTTATGGCCTCCAAGCTAGGGAATTTGAATAGAGGAAAAATCATAGAAATAAGAGCAACCATTTTCAGCATAAGTTAAATTTATGGTGGAACATCTCCAAGATGTCTGGTAGAAAGAATGGGCCTTAAAAGGTAGTGAATTCAGGAAAAGTCATATGGATTTATGTATTATACATAAACAAATCATTACAGCTAAGGAAGTAAATGACATTGCTCATCATTTAAAAAATATTTTGACTTGCATTATTTGGGCTGTGATCATTGTAAGAATTCACTAAGAGATTTTCAACATTTTTCTTTGTGCTGTATAGTTCATACAGGTGGAAGATGTATCTTACAGAAAGAGAAAGCCTTAATTTAAAAAAAATACTTGTTATTTCCACCTTGTGACATACTTTGAAATACTTCAATTAGAGAAGATGATGAGCTGTATAATTCAATTGGTGAGCAAAATAGAAGACATATCTTTCAGTTAATTATTGTAAATGCTCACTATCATAAATATATTCAAAGGACGTATGGCTACTTCAATTTCCCCAAGGTCATCCTAGCATGCAGTGCGCAGTATACAAGAAATAAAAACAATTACTTAAGCAGCTCAAGAGGTATGTGCAAACCCATTATAAAAACCTACTTAGTGGCATTTATTAGACTTAAAAATGAGAGAAGACAAGAGCTTACTACAGTAGCTCAATTTCTACAGTAGCTAAATACATCCATACATCTGTCAAATCTTTTTCCTATCCAATTCATGTCCTCATAATTGAGTTACTGTCTTAGGTTCAGTACAGTAAGTATATTCATTAAAAGTGAATTCCCCTTAACAGAATGTTGAGAATATATTATACATAAGATGCCTCTAATGGTTTGCTTTTAATTGGCAAATTGAAATTCTTCCCCCACAGGCAGGTAAGAAATCCTTGGAATTTTTTTTTAATTAGAATTCAAAACACAGGAGAAAATTTCTAGTAACTATACTGAGTATTAAACTTTGAAATTTATTGTAACATGAGCACCAGGATTTTTAAGATCTTTATTTTTAGGAACAGTCTATATGATCTCATTAATCTACCTTTATCCTTATCTCACAATAAGCTCCAAATAACTTAGTATCTATCCCCAAACTCTATCCATGAAGACTTAAGAGGAAAAAAAATGGTCATTATACTTGATAAAACTAGCCTTTCTGCCTATCCTGTGGCTGTGCTGTAAAACCTATTGCCCTTTGGATTCTTTATGGGATTTTACTTATCCTTCTCCAATATCATGTCTTCTCCCACCACTACTTTTACTTTAAGAAAATTACTTTGAGATATTCACAGCTCTTCACAGTAAAAAAAAATCCTTCACTTGACCCTTACATCTCTTTTAACTCCCTATTTTTCTCCTATTCACAGCCAAATTTCTCACATTGATCATTCTTCACTTCCTAATCATCCACTAATTAATCACCTTCAATCTGGAATTATTCCAATATAAAATTGATGTTATAAAAATAAATAGAAATGATGATGGGAGAATTGTAATGGAAAGTGCAAACCTAAGAGAAGCAATAATTCATAAATTCATTCTTATACCTGGCATATATTGTTTATGTGTTCTATGTTTAACAATGAGACAGGTACAGAAAGCCATATAAAGAGGTCTATACAATTAGGTCATACACTCAGTGTATATAGTCTAATACTTAAGACATACACACATATACCATACTATAATCATATACTTCTTGAAGTTCTTGCTCTGTCATTTAATTTGCATTGTTTGTGTATCTTTCTTTTAAGTTCTGTCAACTTTTAGACTGAATATGTATTCTTTAATGTGGTTCTCTGCATATGTGTGTGTGTGTGTGTGTGTGTATGTGTGTGTGTGTTTTCCCACTATGTGAACAACTGTATATGTTTCAAGGGCAGGTCATGCATCATGATCAGTAATGATCTTTACTTTTTCTTTGGTCACAAATTCTTTCCTCCTCCACAGATCTGAGAAGTAAACTAATCTATGTTCTTCTAATTTATTTATAATATCATTCTTTATGTCTAGATCATGAACCCATTTCGACCTCATCTTGGTTTATGCATGTATGTTTTAATTGTGCCTCTGAGAATGTCTTCCATTTGTTTTTTGAATTTAAGATTTTTTATCTTTTCCTTTATATCATTTTTTTCTTTACCTTTCACTCCCTTTTTTTTCATACCACTACATTACTCCTATACAGTATTTATTTCTCTGCTTCCTTACTTCTCTCCCTAATCCTCTCTTTCTCATATAATTTATCACACAATAGGGTATCCCAAATGTCTAAATGCAGTTATAAGCTTTGGTAGCTTATTATTTATTTAAAAAAAAAAAGCAAAATTCTCCTCAATGCATGAATGACTCAATGAAAGGTATTTGGCATGTATCCTTCCTTAAGGAAAATATTTGTGTAGTTAGGGAAGATAGAATATATGCATTAAAAACATACTGTAGAAATATGCCTAAATAATGGTCCAGTTTTCCTATTTATGAACTTAGAGTCAGAGTGGTGAGATAATGACAAAATTTTTTGATACATTAAAATTAAAAATTCTGAGATAGCTTGCATAGAATTGAAACATGGTTTTTATTAGTCATTATAAAGAGTAATATGTTAAGAATTTCAAGAGATCTTAAAGTACATTTAGTTTGAAATTAAGAATATTATTTTCCATGACTTAGGTTTTATATGTATATTCTGTCTTTATCAATTAGACTTCCTGAATGAAGTAGTCATATTGTATATCTTCCTCTCTCTCTCTCTCTCTCTCTCTCTCTCTCTCTCTCTCTCTC
>JAJPUD010010973.1:44241-57675 GCA_023553655.1 Myrmecobius fasciatus | reverse complement strand
CTTCCTTCCTTCCTTCCTTCCTTCCTTCCTTCCTTCCTTCCTTCCTTTTTTCTTCCTTCTTCCCTTCCTTCCTTCCTTCCTTTGCTCTCTTGCTTTCCTGCATTAGAATTATTCTCATTGACAGAGAAAACAAATAAAAATGAAGTAAGAATGTTTTGTCTTCTCTCCATTGTCAGTTACCGTTAGGGTTCTATCCATCCCAAGTACTAATTCTGTCTTCTATTTAATTCAACTCTATTCTGCAATATGCTTTAACAAAATAAAATAAACAAAAAACATATCAGCTAATTCATAAACAGTCCCTTTTTATTATTACTAACCCTTCCTTATAATCTGCTCATTGAAAGTTTCAGCATTCCCTAGTTTTTTTTTTTTTTTTAAATAGGCCAGGCTCTTATAAACATTGCTATTACTTAGTCTTGTTTCCATCCTCTATGTGTGTGCTTTTAAAGTTATTTAATGAGCACCCTGTGTATCTTTCATTAGTCTCTTGGGATAACTTCATTTTTCTTCTTTGAGTCCCTAGAATTTCATTCTTGAGAGTTTCTCATGCCTTCCGGCCTGATTTTTCACTTTGAATTTTTATTGGACGCTACCTATTTTTTCTATGAACACTTTGAAATCTTCTGTCCAAAAAGGTAAGATACATGCCAATCTATTCTTGTCTTTCCTCTCTTTCTCTTCCACAAATTCTAAGATGGATTGGTTGAAATTTCTCCCAAAGTTCCTAGTCTTTCTATCATAGCAACCAGGTGTTCCTTGTTGAAAGTCAGATATAGACTATTTTCCCCTTTTGGTTCCTTTACCCTTTGAAAAAAATGAAATTATCATTTAAGGAAATCAAGGAATTAGTTATTCTGCTTTTGGCAGATAGAGAGAGATCCAGCAGATGTCTGGATAATTGATTTCTCATCATTACTATATTATGCCTCTGTAACAGGCTTGTAAGCTATTTCCTGAGTTCCTTTGCTCTTTCTGTTCATGTAGTCTATAGTATGTTCTTTTAATAAAAATATTAATTTTTACTATCTTTTGTTTTTATATCTTCTAGATTTCCCCCTGTATCCATCTTTCCTTTCCACAGAACCATCCCATGACAAAGAATATTAAAAAAAAGAAAAAAGGAATAAAAGAAATTCAGGAAAACCTATTAATATTTTGAAAAAAAAATGTGTTATTATATATAAAGTTCTATGCTCATAGACATGATCCATCCCTCACCCCCAATTTCTGCAAAGGAATAGAAGGAGGTTTCTTATAACTTTTTTGGATAAAGGCTGTTCTTTATAATTTCAAGACATTCATTTTTTTAAAAAAAATGTTTTGTAGTGGTTGTTCTTTCCATTTACATTGTCATGTTAGTTTCTATTGTTAAGTATAGAATTTTTAAGGGAGTGTCAGCAAAGTCATGGGTTAGCTGAAGACAATGGACTTTGCTTCTTTTAATCAAAAGGGAAAGGAGAGGGAAAATAGGAGTGATATGGGAGAGAAAATGATAATAATTCTTCCTTATAAGCACATTTGGAATATATTTGAGATTGGAGATGGTTTATTCTTTTGGAATGATTCTTTGAACAGTGATTGAAGGATCCCCAAATAAAAGTAAGGAGAGAGAGAAGGGAGGGAGGGAAGGAGGGCTGGAAGTGGGGAGAAAAAAGAGATAAAGGTATGTGGGATAATGTGACCCCCAACTCAAAATGACTACTCAGAGATCTCTCAAAGGGAAGATTAGAAGTTTTATTAGAATCTCCAGAGAAGCAGGCAGGCCCTCCCCCAGAGGAGCTGGGGCAGGGAGGCCAATTTACAGAAGTAGGTCACAGGATTATATAGTAGAGATTACAGAAACACCCCTTCCTTTAACCCACCCAAGCCCCCAGTTAATCTTTTTTTTAATTATTATTTTTTATTTGCAAAACATATGTATGGGTAATTCTTCAACATTAACCCTTATAAAACTTTCTGTTACAAATTTTTCCCCCCTACTTCCTACCCCTCCCCTAGATGGCAGGATATCCATTACAAGTTAATTATGTTAAAATATTTGACAAATCGAATATATGTATACATATTTCCACACATCATTGTTGTGCAAGAAAAATCATATCTACAAGAAAGAAAAATCAGATAAAGGAAACACAATGTAAGCAAACATCAATCGAGATCATGAAAATGTTATGTTGTGGTCCACATTTCACATCCCTCTCTCTGGGTGTATATGGTTTTCTTCAGTGAACAATTGGAGGTGGTTTGAAACATTTCATTGTTGAAGAGAGCCATGTCCATCAGAGTTGATCGTCATATAGTATTGTTGTTGCCGTGTATAATGATCTCTTGGTTCTGCTCATTTCACTCAGCATCAGTTCATGTAAGTCTCTCCAGGCCTCTCTGAAATCGTCCTACTGGTCGTTTCTTACAGAACAATAATATTCCATAATATTCATATACCATAATTTATTCAGCCATTCTCCAATTGATGGGCATCCATTCAGTTTCCAGTTTCTAGCCACTACAAAAAGGGCTGCCACAAACATTCTTGCACATGTGGGGCCCTTTCCTTCCTTTATGATTTCTTTGGGATATAAGCCCGATAGAAATGCTGCTGGGTCAAAGGGTATGCACAGTTTGATAACTTTTTGAGCATAGTTCCAAATTGCTCTCCAGAATGGCTGGATCCGTTCACAGTTCCACCAACAATGTATCAGTGTCCTAGCCTTCCCACATCCCCTAAAACATTCGTCATTTATCTTTTCCTGTCATTTTAGCCAATCTGACAGGTGTGTAGTGCTACCTCAGGGTTGTCTTAATTTGCATTTCTCTGATCAATAGTGATTTGGAGCACCTTTTCATATGACTACAAATAGTTTTAATTTCATCCTCTGAAAATTGTCTATTCATATCATTTGACTATTTATCGATTGGAGAATGGATTGAATTCTTATAAATATGAGACAATTCTCTATATATTTTAGAGATGAGGCCTTTATCAGAACCCTTAAATGTAAAGATAATTTCCCAATTTATTGCTTCCCTCCTAATCTTGACTGCATTGGTTTTGTTTGTACAAAAACTTTTTAACTTAAAATAGTCAAAGTTATCTGTCTCGTGTTCAATTAAGAGTTCCAGATCTTCTTTGGACATAAATTTATTCCATCTCCACAGGTCTGAGAGGTAAACTATATTACGTTCCTCTAATTTACTTGTAACATCACTCTTTATATCCAGATAATGAACCCATTTAGATCTTATCTTGGTGTGTGGTATTAGATGTGGGTCAAGCCCTAATTTCTTCCACACTAGTTTCCAATTTTCCCTCTGGAAGCAGTTTTTGTCAAATAGTGAGTACTTATCCCAGAAGCTGGGGTCTTTGGGTTTATCAAAGACTAAATTGCTATAGTTATTGCCTAGTTTGTCCTGTGATTCTATCCTATGCCACTGATTGACTACTCTATTTCTTAGCCAGTACCAAATGGTTTTGATGACTGCTGCTTTATAATATAGTTTTAGATCCCCCAGTTAATCTTTAAAGTCATCGGCCAACTCAATATTTGTCTTTAGTATATAAGTGGGCCTTTATGGCACCAGGGTCTTAGTTAAGCAATAAATGTTTCAAATACCTTTTGGGGGATATATAATTAAGAAAAGGGATCGATTAAGGAAGAGGGTTAAATATTCCTAAACTACTAGATCATTCATTAAGGTGATCTGGTCTGTTTTCAGGTATTACTTTTTATGAGAAATAGTTGAGCAAGGGATCAAAAGGGTTATCTCAAACATTTCTGCTGGAAGAGCAAATTTTGCTCTTCTCCCAGAGCTCAATAATTAATCAGAGCCTGAATTACCCAAAATTATTATTCTGAGAAGTCCTCAGTTTCCCATTTCATTCAAAGGGAAGAGGAGGAAAGGAAGGAGGGAGAGAGTCTGACTACTATGAAATTCTGCCTCATTTAAATTGAATTCCTGAATGAGTCAAGACATCATTCCCTAATGTGAGGAATTAATTTGAGTGAAGATATTCTAGTGGGAATATAGCCTTAAACTATACTTTAATTGTGACTTGAGGGTTTATAATAATAAATAGAACTATAGCTAAAAGTTGTAGGTGTTTGTCCCCTCCAGTGTCCCACTACCTCTTTTAGCATTTAACTGTATATCACCAAATTCTGAAATTCCCAAATCAAAAATAAAATATTACAAACAACAAGGAAAAAAACCCAACTCAAACATGACAGTACAAAACCACAAGTTTTGAAACACTATATATTGAAGAGCAAAAGAACTGAGGTTGTGGCTAAAAATGGCATATCCAGCAAAGTTAAGCATAATTCTGAACTAAAAAAAAATGTATAGTCAGTGAATTGCTAGAATTTCAGAATTTTGTTGCAAAAAGATCTGAACTTAGTAGAAAATTTGACATATAAAATTCAAGAGAAATTAAAAATTAACACCAAAGACTAATAACAAAGGACTCAATAAGGACAAATTGTTTACATTTTATACATGGAAATGTAAATCTTATCTTTAAGATTGTTATTAGTAATTATGTAGTTTACAAGAATGATGTGATTCTAAAAAGCAAAGCCATGTTTCAAAAGGTAAAAAAGAGTAATCAAGGTGCAAGAGGAAGAAATGACACAGAGAAATTAGATGAGGGAGAAAGGCTAGTGGTAGTTCTGGAACCATATTCACATTGGGAATGGGTTAAAGAGGGAACAATACAAATATATCTAGAAAGGTATAAAAGTCTTCTAAATTTATAAAAAATTAAGAGGGAAGGAAATAGGATAAGGGGGAGTATGGAAGGGTGTGTAGATTAACAGGAATGGGAAAAAGTGTGAAAGTTAATGGGAATAGGATAAAAAGGGAAGAGAAAGAGTGGGGAAAGAAGATAAAAAAGAGATCCTTGGGGGGATAGGTTATATAATAGTAAACCCAGGTAGTGGGTAGAAGTAAAGCAAAGGGATCATTAGGGATAGGAAATAATAGATACAAACATAATAATAAAGATCTAAAGTAGAATTTATTCAAAAAAAAGCAGTGGTAGTAATCATTGATCTTACACAAAATTAAAAGCTAAAATAGAATTAATTAAAAGAGGAAAAAATAAAAAAAAAAACAAAGCAAAAATAGGTAGCTCTGAACATAATGTATAGTATTTATCATATAGGCTTTCTTGAAATGGAAATTCATTATCTCATAGTTCTGCTGTACACATAACAATATTTTTTCTTTTCCTATTTTGTATTTAAGTTTTGAATAAATAATTTTAAAAAGATAATGAAGATAAATTTAAAAAGATAAATAACTAACAACAAATATATGAGTGTATGTGTATATATATGTGTATACACACATATAATATATTCACATTATATACATACACATACCCATATATGTATATGTAAGCAACCTAGCTTTTAGGAGTAAAAGTATGGAGTAAACAAAGAAAAGGTATTTAACTCCTGTCTCTTGCTACTTTAGTCAAAGCCAAGGACTTAGTTCTCAACTGTATCATCTTCCAAAAGAAGTTCTGTTCAAAGAAAATAACATTGCCTCTCAGACATATGTTGAGCTTATGATTCCTGGACCTAATTTCCCAATCAGGGGTGTGCTTGAGTCAAATGAAAATAGTTTGGGAAAGCTGGTTATAAAATTTTCAGTGTGAACATTTACATTAGAAATGATATATATAAATATACACATATATTTCAATAAATATAGGAATAAAACATGTATGTATATATATATAATATATGTGTGTATATATTTAAACAACTTAAATTTTAAGTAATAGTTTATATATAGGAAAAATTTATTTCAATGCATGTCTTTGCTTGATAATTATGGCAATACTCCTATCTCTAGTTTTTTTAAAGAATATATCAAATATCAATCTTTTGTTGAAAGTTCATTTGTTTCCAATGATAAGACTCAGCTTTGCAGAATAAATCCCTTTGAGTTGCAGCTTGAACTTTAAAAAAATCTTATTTTTTTGTCAATTTCTTATAGTTATTAAGTAATCTCATCATTCAAACTGGTATTATTTGTAGCTGAACATCTTCCTCCTGGTTGCTTGAAAAAAATTGTATTTGGTTTTGAAATTGTGTAGTTTGAGATCTATATACCTTGGAATAGTTTTAAGTATGGGTTTTTTTCTTAGGTATTATTTTAGATATACCATAAACAATGGATGAGTTGCTCTCTTCTTTGAAGAACTCAGAGTCTTATCTTCTGGACTGATCTGTTACTTGCTTGGGCCAAGCAGGTCACTGTGGAGAATTATTCCTTCCTGGGCTTGACCGCTGGGTTTTGGAGGCTCTTCTGACTTTTAAAGTTGGCAAGATCATAGCCTTTCCTTCCATCTCTAATTCTTAATCATCTAAAATTAAGAAAGAAGAAATGCAAGGATAAAAGAAATAGAAACACCAGGAATTCAAGGCCACATTTCAGCCCAAGCTGGGAGAATGAATTGTTGACTCTATATCTCTCCCCATCTGGTGGCTTATATAAATTTATGCCTTATTCATTACCAAGGAAGAGTAAGATCAAGCTTCTCTATTGGATCTTATTGAATGAACACTCACTTCCAGCTCAGTAATCAATTGAAAATTTTTCTTTACCACATACAAAAAAAGGAAATTCAGAAAGGAAACAGTCACATAATACTTGGATATATTCTGTATTGGAGACATTTCTAGAAGTCATACTGTCTAAATACAAGTTTAGTAGGTCTCTGGAGTGTACTGAAGCAGTCAGAGCTCCCTGCATGTGTTTTGAGGACTGAGCTTCCATTGGCTACTTCTTATACTCTTGCCACCCACATCCCCCATTTAAAAAATTTGCCATCCTTCACAAACTGGCAAGAGGGTCAGGAGCATTTCTGAATATATTGTCCATATCTCAATTATAGCTGCAAGGATTAGCTTATCGCATATTTTAGTTATATTGAGTGAACGAGGATGAACATTAGAAGGATTAGGACCCAGCTGACCCATTTGATCAGATCAAATGATGGAAATGGGTGTCAGAGAGAAGACAGAAATACTATAAGCTTTTACTTTGCTTCTGTTGTGTCCTTAGTTGAAATGTAAAATCAAGGAGTTGGTCTCTATAAACAAAAGTTTGTAATAGTAATCTCTTAGTGATGGAGGAGCATCTGAGGGTTGATTTTAGAGATTTCCTAATTGGAAATGTCCTTATAGAGCAAATAATTCATGCCTCTCATTTTATGGATAAAGAAACAAAGGCACCAGGGAAATTAAATACATAAAGGTATATCTGGAATTTGAACGTAGGTCCTCAAATAATTGATTTTTCCATTCTAGCACACTACTTCCAAAACCCAACTGAAATCACACCCTTCTGGGACTTTTGCTAAGGTGAACATGCTTGCCTGAATCTTCCTTTCCCTCTCAAATTTCTTTAGTGTTTATCACCATAGACTCTTGCCAAGAATAACAAATCTTTCAGATTCATAGATAAAGGAAGCTCAGCTAACTCACAGAACCCAGCTTGTTCAGGCAGAATAGACAGCAGGCTCACAGTGCTTCTGCTCCTCTCCATGGCTCCTGTACTGTTTATTGGGGAGGGTCCAGAACTCTGGAATGGCAGCCTATCAATCATTCTCTTATCTCTGAAACTTAAATTACAATGCCCAGTGTTGCGATGGACTCATGTTAGGATAGGCCACATCCAAAAATTAAATGGAGGAATTGGGCTTAGCAGTTTCCAAGGAGAAAATCATGAATATAGACAGCACTATTAAAGTTACTTTTAGCCAAACAAGGTATAGATAAAGAATCTTGTAATATTAGAACTGAAGAGAACTTGATTTATTTCAACATCTTCATTTTACAGATGAAGAAACTAAGGCACAGAGAGATAAAGTGATTCACAGTTGACAAAGTTAGAACCCCACTCTTCCATCCTAGTCCAGTGGTCTTTCTACTGTATGACAAGTAATGAGTGAGTCCAAGTACTGGGTTATTAAGAATGGCCACTTGGTTTTAAGTGGAATGAAGCATCTATGCCTTATTGAAAGAAACTATGGGAAAGTTGGTGTGCACAAAGACCCGTGACCTTTCTCCAGGCCGCTGTCTGTTGCCGATATTGCAAATATGAGGAAGTATCCAAGTCTGCACAATCTCCTTTGGTGTCTATATCTCTCTGGTTAGAGATGACTGGATTGAGACCTTCAAATCTATTCTTTCCTTGAGAAGTCAGTTTTAGTCCAACTGCAACATTAGTTTTACCCTATGTAATTTAGACAATGTCAAGTGGGAAAATGCAATATTTGTAGATTACAGTCAAGTGCAGAGGGGCTAAAGAGTGAGAGATTATTTATCTACTACCAATCCATTTCTCCAGAAAAGAAGGGAAGGGACTCAGGATTGGCTGGTTTTTCCTAAAAGTTTATGAGTTTGGAAATTACAAGAAAGTGGGGAGGGGTTGAGAGAAAGAGGGGAAGTTTCAACATGTGGGTTAAAAATGTGTGTAGGGATTGTTTCTTATGATTAGATATGCTTATAGATATGAGAGGTTTATAGAACTATACCCATTATAAATCATAGATTTATAGACAGAAGTGACCTTTGTGGTCATTTTTCCAATCATTTCATTTTATGGATGAGGCAACTGAGACTGAAGGAGATTAGGGGCAAGATTTGAAATCTGGTCTTCTGACTTCAGTGTCTCTGTCTTTTTCCTGTATTATGATTCCAACTATAATGAATCCTCCATTGGGTACTATTGTAAAGCAAGGTTTCAGGAGTCCCAAGTTCAGACCTAGGACCCCCTAGAAATTCTATTGACAATTAAATGACACCAGTGCCATCTGATGGAGGGCTGCTGGCAGAGCAACACTGTGTAGCCCAGCAAGGAAAGGAAAGAGTACTAGAGTTGTGAAGGGCTGTGATAGAAGGGTACATCCTGAGGAGCCACTGCAAATGCAATATGTCAATATCTGCCATTTTGGCTATTATAATAAATGCTAGATATTATCCAGACTCAAGAGATTGTTTATTATGTGTGATTAATGTCATTTTCTAGATTCTATTATGCCTTATAAATAATCCTGTTTATTCTTTAAGCTTTGTAAGCCTGTGGGCTAGTAAGAAGAGTTGGTAACCAGCAGAGCTTTAACTAGTGTTCATCTTACCTAGGACATATACATTCAGGCAAGTACTTGAGCAGTGCGGAAATAACTAGTTACTAACTAGGATCTTAGTACTTAGCAAGCATAATTAATTCAAATAGAAAGCTATCAGATCTCACATATTGTAATGTTACATTGCAACAATGTTTCATTGTAAATAATATCCATTTATCAAAAACCTCCATTCCATCAATGGATGAAGGGAACAAACATTTATCTCATGTCTACTACATACCAGGCACTGTGCTAAGTACTTTATAAAAATTATCTCATTTGATTCTCACACAACAATCCTTCCAGTTGTTGCTATTTTTATCCATTTCATAATTGAGGAAACCATAAGAAACTTACTATCTTACACAGATAGAAAGTATCTGAGGCTATATTTGAACTCAGGTCTATGAATTATCATAGTAACTAATTCTCCTTTTAGGTTCATTGGAATGTCTCTTAATTAATTCCTTTGTTTTTACATCATGAATTAAGTGTGTATGAAGATCTATTTAACAATGAGCATTAAATAGCCCAACCAAGAATGAAATAAGTACATTTTAAGAGCCAGAAAGACATTTTATGGATGCAGATATGGGATGGCTTTGCCAGGTATCTGCACAGTTAGAACACCAAACTTTCAAAAATAACAACAGAATTTATAACAATTTTTTTATTTATTAAGAGCTTTTTATTTATAAAACATATGAGTGATTTTTCTACATTGACCTTTGAAAAAAAAAAACAAAACTTTTTTTTTGTTCCAAGCTTTTCCCCTCCTTCCCCCCACCCCCACCCCTAGATGACAGGTAAGCTAATACATGCTAAATATGATAAATTATATGACAAATCCAATATATGTATGCATATCTATACAGTTATCTTACTGCACAAGAAACATCAGATCTAGAGAGAAGAAAAAAAAAAACAACCTAAGAAGGAAAATAAAATGAATGGAAATATTCACAGAAAACATTAAAATGCTATGTTGTGGTCCACACTCAGTTCCCTCAGGTCTCTCTCTGGATGTATATGACTATCTTCATCACTGAACAATAGGAACTGGTTTGAATCACATCATTGTTGAAGAGAACCATGTCTATCAGAATTGATCATTAATTTATAACAAATTAGAAGAAAGAATAGTAATGAAAAAAAGATATGGTATGCAAAAAAGAAAAATTAACCCTGAATTATTTAAATAAGCAACTAAAATATTTAAAATGGAAAATAGATGATGGAAATAATATTGGCATTAACTATAATAGTTCATCCAAAGTTAAACTTATATAGATTAATTCCTACAAGATCATCAAAAAGCCAGTTATCAGCAAAGATTTGGCTTACTTGCCAAATAGAAAGAGATGGCTGCCAAAGGTAATAATATTGTTTATAAAATCTTACAAAGAAGAGTGATGAATGATTATCATATCATACAGCAGAGGAAAGCAGGGGAAGATAAAACCTGCCTTAAAAAAAAAAAAAGCTCGACAAGTTATCTAGGTAAATAAAATCGTCTCAAAGCTATGAGAATAGAAAGAATATTATAAATAGATTGCAATATGTAGTTGAATAATATATGAATCTTGTGTTATTGTATGTATATGTGGGATAGACAACACTTGAAATTAATTTCCCTCTTGAATTTCTTGGTCATAATGTGTTGCAATGCCAATTTTTAAGGGGGATGCAGTGGAGAATGTAGTTAATGGTGAATCAATGTCTAACTGACATTGAGTAAGGCTAAATTTTCTCTTAAAGGTGATAGGACTTAATTGGAAATTACCCTACCCCTACTGTTCCTTAATTATACTTCTCAATCATAATATTATATATCCATCTTTGTTTCTCTTTCCCATAAATTCATCTCCTTGATTCTGACTCTGCTAGAATTTTAGCCAGCTGTCAAGCAGGATAATAAATTTTTTCCCCTTAACTTGGAGACCAACTGTGTGAATTCTTTCTCCAAATCTATGACATTGACCAGGGGGAGCCCTAATCTTGTTGAGGTATCTTTCTCCTCAACAATATGTGTGAGTTTCTGCTGACATTAGGCTGACTCAAAATGTCTGACCTACATTTGATAAAACTGGATGAACCTGACTTTCCTGGCTTTAGCTAGTTTTCTGTCATTTGAGTGCTGGATTTAGTGCAATACAGATGTTTCATTGATTTCTTTTGCTGTGTTTTTAATTCTTTGATTTTAAAATAATGGATATTACTCCAAGGAAATGTAGAAAAGTTATAGCTCCTAAAGAGCATATTTCCTGTTAGAGATAGTTATGGATGTTGGTGTTGGTAAGTTGAAACATTTCAGGGATCATTTAGCTCCACAAGGATCAGAATCAGTCTTAAGCTCAGAGAAAAATGAAAAGCAACACCAAGAACTGATAAACAATTGCTTTAAAGCAGGCTAATTAATCCTTAAAAATAAGTGAAGATCTTCAAAGAGGTTTGGCAGAAATTGTTATTGATCCCTTTAAAGTGTGGTATAGTCTTCTTCAAACTGGAAGAAAAGTTAGAAAGCTAATAAAAAATAAACCATTTGTTAACCATTGCTTCAAAGAAAAATCACTTGTCATAGATAATGTGAACCCTCAACTAGCTTATTCCCAGGAATTATTAAAACAAGAATCATAATCAGGTCAATTCTCCCAGACTGTTTTGTTTAGAGTAATGAGAGGCTGAAACTCTTCTATTCAGTCTCTATTGTCTTAATGTTGTGAAGCAGTCCAGTTAGCATCTTTAAAATTCAGTCACAACAACCTTTGAGATCTTGATTAGCATATCTTTAGACAATTCTGGAACCTGGTCAAGTCTGGTGGATTCCAATTGGCTCTTCCTTGATTCTTCCCCTTTACTGTAGATTCCCCTCCCTGTTTCCAACATCTCCACTTTCCTTTAAAAGTTGTGTACTCCAAAATGAAAATTGCTCAGCCATTATGACCATCTTCTGTGTTGTATCTATTGGAACCAGTGAAGCTATTTACATTAAATGAACAGCAAACCTTTGTAATATGTAATGGATGACTTGTCATGGTTGCTCCTTGTCATGAACCAAATCTATATTATACTATTTTTATATATGCTTTCACAATCTATTGCTCTTCTGAATCTATTTTGTATTACCACTCCTGGTGCCTTTTTTACCCTTTCAATAAAGAATGGAGTATTGTGAAATGGGAAAAGACCATTTATATTTAGAAAATTCAATATTTCATTCAAAGTGATCCCGGAACTGTTATCAGAAGAAGCCCAGGTGAACCTGCAAGATCTGGGCATCTTCTTCAAATTGTAAAATACACCCATAAGATCTTAAGGGATTTTAAAGATTTACAAAGAGCCTGAAAGCTTTATTCCCTTTAGTAAATGATAAATACACACACACACACACACACATTCTGAAAAGCAGGTTTGGTATTTTAAATTACAGACTCCTGAATGGTGATGAAACACTGAGAAATGACTTTGTATCATGCTGTGGCATATCAAAAATGTGAAGAAACATATCCAAAATATGGAAATAAATGTAGGAACTCACCTGATTGAAACCCCTTTGAAAATCTGTGGGCTATAATCAAGCTAGTCTTGGGAAAATAGAGCAAAAGTCTGCTTAATGTCCAATGTGGTAAGTATGGTTTCATGATGAAGATTTAAAAAATGTGAAATCATGTAAGTAGTAAAAAAAAAAATCTACTAAGTCCAATGTGAAATCATGTAAAGCAAGTGATTGTAGCCAAAGAAGGAAATATTGCATATTGATAAGTTATAAGCTATATATAAGCTATAATAAGTTATAAGACTTATTCATGAGGCTAATTTATTTTACTTTGTCCTGATTAATTTACACATCACTCGTTGACTTGCCAGTTCCCACCTATTTGCCTTTTCTTTTCTTTTTTTTTTTTTTTTTTTGCTGAGGCAATTGGGGTTAAGTGACTTGCCCAGGGTCACACAGCTAGGGAATGTTAAGTGTCTGAGACCAGATTTGAACTCAGGTCCTCCTGACTTCAGGGCTGGTGCTCTAACCATTGCGCCACCTAGCTGCCCCAATATTTGCCTTTTCTACATGTTGCTCCCCATGTTTTCTATCTCTTTTCTACCACTCTGTATTTCTTACCTTTTATAAACACAAAATTTGCCACTTCCTAAACTAATCTATCTATTTAGTGCTATACCAATCAAACTCCCAAGAGATTATTTAACTGAACTAGAAAAAATAACGACAAAATTCATCTGGAAAAACAAAAGGTCAAGAATTTCAAGGGAATTAATGAAAAAAAATGCAAATG
>JAJPUD010010973.1:0-43290 GCA_023553655.1 Myrmecobius fasciatus | reverse complement strand
TATACATATTTCCAAACTTATTGTTGTGCAAGAAAAATCTTGTCTACACAAACGATATATCAGATAAAGGAAACACAATGTAAGCAAACATCAATCAAGGAGTATGAGAATGTTATGTTGTGGTCCACATTTCACATCCCTCTCTCTGGGTGTATATGGCTTTCTTCAGTGAACAATTGGAGGTGGTTTGAAATATTTCATTGTTGAAGAGAGCCATGTCCATCAGAATTGATTGTCATATAGTACTGTTGTTGCCGTGTATAATGATCTCCTGGTTCTGCTCATTTCACTCAGCATCAGTTCATGTAAGTCTATCCAGGCCTCTCTGAAATCATCTTGCTGGTCATTTCTTACAGAACAATAATATTCCATAGTATTCATATACCATAATTTATTCAGCCATTCTCCAATTGATGGGCATCTTTTCAATTTCCAAACTGTAGGTTTCTTTACAAGTAAAACCATATTTTGAAGAAAAAAAAGAAAAAAGGGAGAAGAAAAAAGAAATCAGAAAAACTCAATACCATTGAAAAATCTGAAAACATTCAGGGTTTTATAGTCATTAATCTTTCACTTCTGCAATGGAGTAAAGGGAGATATCGTCTATCTCTTTTTTAGAGTAATTTATTCCTTGTAATTTTGCAATATTCACTTTTACTTTTTGGATCTGGTTGTTCTTTTCATTTATGTTGCAGTTATTATCAATCATATTTTCTTGGCTTTGTGTTTTATGCTTTTCCTTGTATTTTAATTGTTGTTATTCAATTGTTTACAGTGGTTTGCTATTTCCTTCCTTAACTCATTTTATAGATGAGGCAACCAGGGTAAAGTGATTTGCCCAGAATCATGTTTAGTGAATAGCAAAGAAATCCATCAATCCAAATCAAAGTAAGTTAGAAATCAGAAAATATATATCAGACAATATAGAATGAAGGGGCTCTCCCACTGGGAGTGAGATAACTGAGCTCAACCAAGAGACAGAGTTCTCTATCTTATCAAGGGAAAACTCCAGTATAGTCTCCAATATAGCAAGTTAGGATAGAGACATAGTGGAGACTACCAGTTCCTCTCATGTCTTCCCAAATTTTTTCTTTAAGCAACCTGAAGTGGAATTGGTCTTGTCCATCTTTCTTCTTAAAGCTCCAAAAAAGTGACTCAACATATGAAGAAATCCAAAGAAGACCAAAGGAGAAATCCAAAGGAGACCAGGGAAAGCTGGAGCTCTCTCACTTTTACCTCAGGGCAGAACATTCATCTCCATCAATGAGGGGGGAGTACTTATCAATTTCATTATCATGAAATTGATAAGAATCCTGTGAGATAGGCAGTATAAGTATTATTATTCCCACTTTACAAATGAGGAATTAGAGGTTCAGTTATACAAAGTGAGTGTGATGAGATCAGGTTAGCAAGTCTTAAATCAAAATAAACATGTGACAAATTCACAATGACCATTCTCTCTGGCAAAAAAGCAGGTTTATTCAAGGGAATGGGTTACAGACAAAAATGGGAGATAAAATAGGCACCAGGAGTGCCAAATATAAAATAAAATTGGGAGAACATATAGGTAGCAAGGAAAAAGACAAGTTTCCCAGAGGAACTCACAATTAACCAGGAGAAAAGAAATACTCCATGAGGTAGGAGTAAGCCATTGACTGACTGATTAGACTGATCAGAGTTAGGTAGAATAAGGAGAAAAAGGCCATTAAAGGGAAGGCACCATGAGGGATAGAAAGAGATTACCTCATAGTGGACACAATCCTGAAGAGAATTTAGCAAAGATCTTTATCATAACCAGATCTTTTATAGGGGAAATAGAGCCTTGGTGGTTTTTTTCAGGGAGACAAGAGAGAAATAAAGGTGGAAACTCAGAAGGAGAAATCAGGAGATAGATGGGATGCACCTGGCAGGCCAGATCCCATACCTACCTAAAAATACTCTAATCAATATCTCAAAAGGTTGTTTGAAGGGTTTTCAGAGGTTTCAGAATGGGCAATGAGTGTTGATAAAGAATTTCTTCCTAGGTAGTCTGGGAATTATCTGATAATAGCTTCTTCCTGACAGAGGAAGAAAGTAACTCATGTCAAGTGGAACATAAATATTACATATTGGAACAGAGATTTGAAATTGATATTTTCTAATCCAAATCTACCACTTTCTTTATTATTATCCCATAGCTATCTCCCTTTTTTTGAGTAATAATCAGAAATTCTGAGTAGGGGAGAAGAGACATAAATCAAGAGTCAGGAAGACTTTAGTTGAAATCCTACCTCAGATTCTTACTAGCTATGTGATCTTAACTTTTACTTAAAAAGTCACTTACCTTTGTCTGCCTCAGTTTCCTATCTCTAAAATGGGGTTAATAATAGCAGAACCTCAAAAGATTGCTGTAAGGACAAAATGAGACAACAATTGTAAAATGCTTATCTCAATGCCTGGCAAATAGTTGATGTTTAATAAATGCTATTGTTGTTGTTGATGGTGATGATGATGATGATGATGGTGGTGATGATGATAATGGAAGAATATGAGGAAATGTTTGTTCAACCACTTCTGGAACTGGTTGGTATTTTGAAACTTGTGTGTGTGTGTGTGTGTGTGTGTGTGTGTGTGTGTGTGTGTGTGATTATTCCACTGAAAGAAGTGAGGTGGATATTTTGATATCCTAAAGCTATAATGAAATGAGTGCTGAATTTGGAATCACAATCTAAGTTTGAATCCCAACTTTTCTGCTTAGTAGATGTATAATGTCGGGCAAATCATGTAACCTCTAGGCTTCCATGAACTTATCTTTAAAATGATGGGGTTGGACCAAATGATCTCTAAGGTCCTTTCCAGTTCTAAATCTATGATCTCTATGAAACAGTCCACTATGTCTATAGTGGAGTAGAAAGGAGAGTGACTGTGTATGTCTTTCCAAATGGAAAAGACATGTTGAAATACATTTGTCATTTGAGAACCTGAGAGTTCCCATGCTTTCTGGGATACTCAAAGGACTTTGAACCTATCACGGATGCATGTAAACAAATTCTTTCAATCTTGGGTAATCCAAATGGCACCCCCCTGCTAATCTCCTACGCCACTGCTATTTCTGAACTTGAGCCAGTTTCATTGTTGTGTACATGCCTGACTTTGTCTGATTAGGAGAAACCAAACAAGAATGCCAAGCTGTCCAAAAGCAAACAAAAAATTTGCTGCTCAAGTTTCACACTAGGATAAACCATGGAGGAAAAAAAGTGCCTCACCTAGTGACCATTGTATATAAAATAATACTAGGGAGAAATGCTTCTTGGAAGTGGCAAAATAAATTTGCAAAAGGAATTGTTCTAAATGGAAGAGTAAATATCCCCCAATATTCTCTTCCTTCTTAAGAAACCTAAAAAGAATCATGATAAAGCAATGCCATCTAAGCTCTTCAAATATCACCAAATGGGAATTTGTTTAACAGGTGATTTGAAGTTGTAAAGTGTATCTTAAAGTCATAGATTTTTGAATTTAACTCACTGTGTGATCTTGTTTGGCTGCCTGTGTAGCAGGGTTCAAAAGCCATAATACGTAGTACTTGTATATCTAGTGCTTATATCTTTATATCTATATATCTCTTTATAGATATATAGATCTTTAGGGATGTAGGGGATGTTTAAGGAGGATTGACTCCTCTGATGAGGGCTGCTGAGCCTTTTTCAGGGCTGTTCATCCACCTTTGGTGCCCATCTATCACCCAACTCTCTCCTGTGGTTCCAAGAAGCCATAATATGCATAATGGCCACACTCTGGTAAAACTGTTTGCTGCAGGCTAAACCAGGTTGAGAGTGATTGACAGACCTCAAAGTTGTTAGTGAGTTAGAGTGATATTTACCCCAAGCATGTGAAGACTTCTGGTGATCAGAACAGTCTGTCCCAAATGCCAAGAAGGCTGTGGAAGCAGGCATTGTGGAGTGTTTAGAGCTTCATCTGGATGGAAGTTGCTAAGGTCATCTACTGCAGCCCAGGCCATCACTAGTCATTTTGACTTTTGTCCTTCTGATGGTCTTTGATGACTTTGGAAGAGAGATCAAGCTGATGACTGTACAGCTCTGCCGTACTTAAATCCAATGTATGTGCAAGTCAAGACAATACCTCTTGATGTCTTGACAATCAAGAGCAAAGAATACAGGTTTGCAAATTGCTTTCTCTATCTTATGCCATTTAGTACTCACAACAACCCTGTAAGGCAAGTGCTATTGTTATCCTCATTTCACTGATGAGGAAAGTGAAGCTAAAAGAAGTTACATGACTTTCCCAGAGTCACATAGCTTATAAGTGTCTGAGACAGAATTTGAACCATCTTTCTGACTCCAAATTTAGCTCTATATCTACTGTGTTACCAAGTGAGAATATATGGATTTGGGTTTCAGATCTGAGAACCTTGGAAAATTCACTTGACTTTTCCAAACCTCAGTTTTCTCATTTGTAAAAAGGGAATAATACACTCTGCTTATTTCATACTGACATTAATGTTGTGCCACATTTCCCCGTCTCAGTTTCCCTCAATTGTTTGAATAATCTTCAATCTGTAGTACTGTCTCAGTTTCTCCCAGAGCATTACAATTAAGAGGATCAAATAATATATATGTGAAAGAGCTTTGTAACTAGAAAAACACTATACATATATCAGCTGGTATTAGTTAGCAATGACGAATCTGCTCTCTTTTCCTATAATTATTATTTCCTTTCTTTCATGTATTCCTTTCCTTTTGTAACTTCCTGGTCATCTCCACACTGATGTCAACATTGTAGTCATCATGCTTATTCTTTTTCTTCTGGAGCCCTAGGGACTCTGGGCACTGCTAAAAAAAAGTTTTTGGCAACTAGATGGGACAATAGATAAGAGTATTAGCCTTGGATTTGATGGAATATAGCTTCTGGGGAAATAGCAGTAAGGAGGTCCCCCGACCTTAGAGTGCTTCTGTTCTAACAATCTGTTAATGATTCTAGTCTTCTGGCTTTAGAATCAGTGATCTTAAGGTCTTCCTGACCTTAGAGTACTGTTTTTCTAACAATTTTTGTGTGTCAATGATTGTAAAAGTCTTCTGGCATAGGAATATAATAATATTTCTTCCCTTAGACTTTAGGGAAGATATATTAGTGATCCTGAGGCCCTCTGACTTTAGAGTGCCATTGTTCTAACAATCTATCTGTCAATGATTCTAATGTCTTCTGGCCTTAGAATAGTCCTACAAACATTACTGTCTGTCAGATAGATAATCTGTTGGTCAGTGATAACCAGTGATAGACCACCACTCAAACCCACCTGCAAGCTCTGGTTTAACTGTCCTATAACTCTTATCTTTTTGCTCTTGGTTCTTTGCTAATGGCCCCCTTCAACTGGCATTACAATTACAGTAAACTTTGTCTCTTGACTTGGAGATGGGTTCAAGCCTGCAAATTCTTTTGAGACACCTCATGACACTGGTCTGTGACTCTCAACCTTTTAGGGTCCCTTCTGGACCTCAACAGATTCAAGAGGACTCATTTTTATGAGTTCAAATCAAGTGATAGTCATATAGTCAGCACAGAAAAGTTCTCTCTTTCTCTCTGTATGTCTTTCTATCTCTCTCCACATCTATCTGTCTCTGTCTCTGTCTGTCTGTCTCTCTCTCCTTCCCATTTATCTTATCTACCTCTTTGAGAGTGGATAATGACAATGACTTCTAAAAGGAAACTTTTAATCCTCTGAATAAGCTCCTTCTTTACCTGATAAATGACAAAGTTGTCACAATATTGTTGAGTATCCTTTTTATTGGAACTGAATTTAATGTAAAGAAGACTTCCAAAGAAGCTTGGTTCCAAAATGAACTTGTTATAAGGGAGTTTCCACCCATTGGATTCTATGATGACATGGGAAACAAAGAAAGTTTTATAATGGAGCTCCAGTGAATTTATTTCTGTTGTAAATGCTTAGTCATAGATTCTCATAGTTGGACAAGACCTCCAAGATTATTTAATTCAAATTGTACCAACAGGAATCTGCTCCATAATATTTCTGACAAGCTATCACCTTTCATCTCCTGGAATACTTCTAAAGTTAAAGAATGGAAGGGTTATAGAATAAAACTACAGAATGAAAGTAATTATAGAGGTAATCTTAATCCAACCTTTCCATCTTGCAGAAGAGGAAACAAAGATCAAAGAGGTTTGTCTCATCTCCAGAAGTGTTCACATTGAGTTGAGACCACCATGGGAGTCATTTCTCTGCTAGTATGAAACTGTCACTCTATGTCTTTAATCTTCCAGATTCAGCCTCCAAGGAGGTTTCTTTACCTTTCACATGATTGCTCCCAAGGCAGTGGTATGCTGCGCTCTGTGAACATACAAAAAGAAATAAGACACAACCTTTGATCCATATGAGTTTACAATCCAGTAGAGAAAATGTGTGAAGTACACAAAATAATTATAGTATTTCCAATACTATGTGAATGAAGCAGTTTGGTAGAAGTGACAAAGAACTGGCTTAGAACCAGGGAGACTTGAGTTTGTTGTGCCTCTGATGCATAGGGCTTTGTGACCCTGGATGAATCAATTAAGGATTTCTCAGGATTTTGAACAACTTTCTAAGATTGCAGAGAAGGTGCTGACCTGCATCTGTAGAAGGAGTTTCTTCACCCAGGAAATTTCTTTTACCAATGATATTTCAAGTCCAATTTCTATAACACTTCTATTTCAAAGGCAGAAATGAAATGTAGCACTTCTTCACTTCAACCTAACCCTGTGAGCAAACATGACAAATATTACTCAACTTCAAAAGAAGTATCCATTTAACCAGTCATTTAGATGTATCTTTATAATCTTTTTTTTTTTTTTAAGAGTACTTGAATCACATATCTCCCATTCAACTCCTCTTTCAGGCTGTTGGATATAGCTTACTCTTCATATAATTATTTTCTGGTTACTTAGTTGAGGTTACTCCCCAACAATATCATGAGATACAAATTCTTTTGATGAATTGGCCCTGATTAGAATGTTTCTTTATGACATCCTAAATTTTAGTTGGAGTACAATTTTCTGCAAGAACCAAAGAAAAGAGCATTCATTTATGTTGAACAGTAGATTAAATCGGTTCCATGACAACTTACCATTACCTTCTGAGTAGTATTAGACTCCTACAATGAACATACCTCCCTCAATAACTGTGGGCTCCTTTTCCCTTGAGCAGAAGGGTCATGATACATTTCATGCTGGTACTTGTTTATATAAATTCATAATATTATCAAATATTACCAAATGAAAGGAAATAAAGTAATAGGAGAGAAGAGAATCTGGTGATCAAGATGGCTAGGGGAGATGAAATATGCAGACAGAATGAGACAATTGGAACAGAGCTAAGAAGAAACAAGAGAGGATTGAATGGGGTAAGAGCTGGAAAAAGGAATATTGAAAAGTTAGGAAGGTTATTAAATCAAGAACTTTTGCACTTTCTGGATATGAGGAAGAATTTGCTGGATGTGGGGAATCAGGGATTGCCTGTCTAATTGTGACTTGAACTATGTATGTGTTGTGTGTATGTTTGTGTGCATAGATACATGTGTATTGGGCAGGGAAGTGAAACTATATCTAATTTACTCTATCTCTTGGTGAATCTCTCTGCATCTCTCTATGTTGCGGTCTCTCTTTGTCTCTTTCCTGCTCTTTCTCTATACATACATACATATTGTATGCATGTGGTTTTTGTATGGTTTCTCTCCCATTAGGGGGATTAGGATATCAGTTCCTTGAGGGCAGGAGCCAGTTTCAGAGACTAAGAATGGCTTTAAACTCTAGGAATTTACTAGGAACAAACTCTAGTGACTTCCCTTGTCCTAATAAAAGACAGATCAGATTGTGGGAAGTTCCAATACACTCCAGTCTAAGCAACATTATTATCATCCAGATTTCATTTTGTACTGCTTTTGTTTGGTCTTTTTGGCCCACTATCCCATACAGCAGAAGACCCCAACTGAGTTTATACCAATTAGGGAAGTTGGTCTCAGCCCAATGAAGCTGACATTCACCTGGTAAGTAAGTAAAGATGGTTGCACCTGTTTCCCTGCCATTCAGAATCTTTATAGCACTCAGGGGTGTTAGAGCACCTGTTCAGACAATTATTCCTTAATGGGAAGTGGGTTAATACTACTGTCCCTGTATTACCTGTGGAGAATCTGAGAGATTGGCCTCCAGTCACAAAGAGATAGAGGTGGGCAAAGAGCTCACAACTGTAGTCACCAAGATAAGTGCATTACTCTCTCTGGGATGCTGGGAAGCCTGAGGGGTATCATATTAGGGCTATGATGGCAGTGGAACAAACAGGTAGGACAGGAGCTGGGCCAGCTGAGAATAAAATTGGTGTAATTGGGGTGATGACACTGGTCTGAAGGTCAGAAGCCAGGTGAGCAGCCAGGAATCAAAGAGCACAGAGATCAGGCAAGTAATCAGGACATCAGATTCAAGGCATTTGCAGCAAGGAAACATTAGAAAAACATGAATTTAGACCATAGGCAGGAAGTTTTAAAATATATTTTCTCTTTGAACAGGGACTAATTTAATCTGTGACCAGTCTTGAAGCCAGAGATGAAACTCTATATTAAAAAAAGTGGTAAATTGGTTGATTGGTGGAGATAAGGAGAGGGCAGAGCTCCTGACAAGGGGATTGTGGTCAGTGATTCTGGTCCTAGGATACAATAGCATAGTGATATAGATGCTTTTGAAGTTTTTTTTTTCCATACCTCCATTTGAATTATGTAATTACAATGTTTTCGAGCTGAAAGAGACCTTAAAGATCATCTCATCTAAGCTTTCATCTTCTAGAAAGGAACAAGGGCACAGCTAATGGCAGAAGTGACTTTCTTTCTTGGCTTAGTTGATATGCACTTTTGAGTATCCCTACTTTCTCAAGGGTTCGGATACTTCTTCTAAAAGGAACAAGATGTTATTTAGGTTAAATTATTTGCCTAAGTAATACCCCATGGATTCTGCTATGCATTAACATTGGAGACATGGCCCAAATTTTCACAAATTCTTGGCTTAGAATAAAAAAAAACAGAGAGTTTAGGTCTGGAATTCCTTGCTATGTTACTATGATTAATAACTTAACTTTTATGGCCCTTCCCCCCCCCCCCCCATGCTTTGTTGAACTATGCCCAGGCTAATTTGCTTGAATTAGCCTAGCTGCTCAAGAGGGCTATAGGGAAATAGGAAGATGGTGGGAGGTAGTGGAAGAGTTCACCTAATACCCAACACTCAGGGGTGATGCTGAATGAGGGAGAGGCACTTTGCCAAGGAGTAGGGGAAGGAAGGAATATTCCAAATGGATTTATTCTAATTCAACCAGGAATGGTGAATGAAAACTACATAGAGAAAGGTGGGAAGAAAGGAATTCCCAGAGCTTCTAAAGGAGTCCTTTGTTTATAGACTAAGGCTGTGGAACCCAGTGTAAAAGAACAGAAAAAATAAATTAGACTAAAACTATTCTGACTTGGGGATAGAGGGACTATGACCACATACCTCTTCCTAGATCTAGCATCTCTTTTTTTTTTTTTAGTTTTTTTTTATTAAAAGCTTTTTATTTACAAAACATATGAGTGATTTTTCTACATTGAACTTTGCAAAAAAAAAACAAAAAACAAAAAAAAAAAAACAACTTTTTTTTCCCAAGCTTTTCTCCTCCTTTCCCCCACCCTCCACCCCTAGATGACAGGTAATCTAATACATGCTAAATATGATAAATTATATGACAAATCCAATATATGTATACATATCTATACAGTTATCTTACTGCACAAGAAACATCAGATCTAGAAAGAGAAGAAAAAAAAAAAAAAACAACCTAAGAAGGAAAACAAAATGCATGGAAATATTCACAGAAAGTGTTAAAATGCTGTGTTGTGGTCCACACTCAGTTCCCACAGGCCTCTCTCTGGATGTATATGACTATCTTCATCACTGAACAATAGGAACTGGTTTGAATCACATCATTGTTGAGGAGAACCATGTCCATCAGAATTGATCATCATATAATCTTTTTGCTGTGTATAATGTTCTCCTGGTTCTGCTCATTTCTCTCAGCATCAGTTCATGCCAGTCTCTCCAGGCCTCTTTAAAATCATCCTGCTGGTTGTTTCTTACAGAACAATAATATTCTATAACATTCATATACCATAATTTATTCAGCCATTCTCCAATTGATGGGCATCCTTTCAGTTTCCAGTTTCTTGCCACTACAAAAAGGGCTGCCACAAACATTTTTGCACACTGTGGGTCCCTTTCCCTCCTTTAAAATCTCTTTGGGATATAAGTCCAATAGAAACACTGCTGGGTCAAAGGGTATGCACAGTTCGATCACTTTTTGAGCATAGTTCCAAATTGCTCTCCAGAATGGTTGGATCCGTTCACAGCTCCACCAACAATGTATCAGTGTCCCAGTTTTCCCACATCCCCTCCAACAGTTATCATTATCATTTCCTGTCATTTTAGCCAATCTGACAGATATGTAGTGGTATCTCAGAGTTGTCTTAATTTGCATTTCTCTGATCAATAGTGATTTGGAGCACCTTTTCATGTGACTAGAAATAGTTTCAATTTCTTCATCTGAAAATTGTCTGTTCATATCTTTTGACCATTTATCAATTGGAGAATGGCTTGAATTCTTATATATATATATATATATATATTTTTTTTTTGCTTTTTGCTGAGGCAATTGGGGTTAAGTGACTTGCCCAGGGTCACACAGCTAGGAAGTGTCTGAGACCAGATTTGAACTCAGGTGCTCCTGACTTCAGGGCTGGTGCTCTAACCACTGCGCCACCTAGCTGCCCCGAATTCTTATATATTTGAGTCAATTCTCTATATATTTTAGAAAGGAGGCCTTTCTAGATCTAGCATCTCAAGAGCTAGCACTTTCTTATGGAGAGGAAGTAGCAACCTTATTCAGAAGGAGAACTATTGAGTGACATAAGTGTTATGATATAAATTATTAAAAGTACAGTAATAGGTATATGCATAATTACTAAATAAGTACACATCCATATATTGGGGCAATTGGTCAAAATTTTTTTACTGGAAGGGGTATGGGCCCCCAAAGCTTGCTGATTATCAAATTCTGTTTACAGCATTTGAAAGTGCTCCATTTCTGGGATACTTTTGGAGAGAAAGGAAGGGTGTAGATCTATGATTTCATCAGTGTAGGCGATTCTCATTGAGGAATTTCTCTGTGAATATAGATTGGTATGTTCTCAGAAACTCTTATCTTAAAGAGTTGCCTGCGGGGTACTGAGAGGTTTTTCCCTTTGTAAAGTAAGACCAGGTTGAAGATATAGGTAAGCCTATACTTTTGAAAGCTATATGATTAGAGTCTCTGTTTCCCAGAGAGGTAGTCTTCCTTACTCTCCACCCTTAGCCCCCAAGGAGTTTGTGTATATGTATAAGTCTGAAAGATAGTGCAAAATAAATCTGAATTCGTCTCTGAGACTGCTGGAGAGAGAGATCTCAGAACTCTGGGTACTAAGTCCAAGGGCTTATGAATCAGGAATCTGTGAATCATAAGAGCTTCCTGGAATATAGGAAGATCTGCTGATGTGCCAGTGTTGTCAAAAGGATTTTGTTTTCACTTATTTTCCCACTGGCAGCAATGGAGTTAGGCTGATTCATTCTTTCATTTGGCAAATATTTGTGTAGTATTTACCAAGTCTAAGGTAGGTTGCTCCAGCCCTGCCCACACTCACCCTTTAAGACCCATTACACCCACTTGTGAGATAATTGCCATGACATAGGCATGCAATCTATGGCTAAAGGGTAAGAATAAAGATTCAATTAAGCCAAGCCTTGGGGAGGAAATCAGAAGAGGCAATCTTTTTTATAGGTCTTGTCACAACATGCACTCTACTAACCCAACCCCTCCTTCCCTTATGGTTTCTGAAGAGCCAGAAGTTGAGGGGTGGGGAAGCATAACTGATGTCTCTTAGGCTTCCAGAATTCCTGTCTCAGAAGTTCTGAAAATGTGGTATAACACCTCCTTCCTAGATTTTATTGAAATTGGGTCAGACAAGAAAAAAGGCTCAATTTCTAGACCTGGTAGCTACAATACTGATTGAATAGCCATCTTACAGCTATCTCTTTTCTACAGAGACAACTTACAATGACACAGCGAGGAGATTTTGGGGAAGGAGGGAGAAATAGACAGTAAATGAGGTTATTATGATTAGAAAGTGATAAAAGGTTTTGATGATTTTATAGTAAGGGAATGGGATTTAGGAGAGTGTCAGGTTTTCAGAACCATCTATATAGTATATGATAGTAGGGTATGTGTGTGTGTGTGTGTGTGTGTGTAAATGTGCTATAAGAACTCAGCTGAGTTCTTATAATGCTATTCCTAATAGATCATTTTAGTGCTATTCCTAACATATTATACATATTCATACTATAACTACTCCCTAATCTAGGCTCAGTTCTGTCTACTAAGAACACCTTCCATTTGTATCCCTTTAAATTCTCAAAGCACTTTCACATCTTTTATGGACCCTTTCAACTTAAGTATTTTTGTTCTCCTTTGATAGATGAGAATATGTTAGGAATAGCACTAAAGTGTCATTATGGGGGAAGGAGGAGACTGAGAGAGACTGCTGTTCTTATTGCCCATTTTGGGGTTTTTTTGGCACCATCTTCAATTTTGAATACATCTTGCCACTTTTTATTGAATCATCCCTATAATATTCATATCACAAAATAACTGATTCCTCCCACAAAGAGATAATCATCTATAACTAGATGCTAATGTGTTAAGAAGGTGTTAATACAATGCCCTCCTTTTGTGAAGGATGATAACCTTTCTCTGATCCCATTAAAAAAGTTGAAAATTGGCCACATCTCTGATGGTCCTTAAAATACTTAAATTATCAGCTCTGGATTCAATCTAGACCGGGATTAGCTTTGTGGGAATGATTCCTGAATTTATATCATATAGAAGTAGGGTGAAGAGGGCTCTCTATCTCCCTCTACTTCCCTCTCTATCTTCCTCTACTTCCCTCCCTCTCTCCCAGCAACATTCAAGAAATAGGGCTTTTGGCAGCATAAATTCAAACTCCCTAGGGATGAGTGGGGCAGAGGAGGGTGGAAAGAGGGGGAAAGTAGAGGGAGAGGGGATGGATCAACAAAGGGGGTGGAGAAGGGAGAGGAAGGGGGGTAGAGTGGAGAGAGAGAGAGAGAGAGAGAGAGAGAGAGAGAGAGAGAGAGAGCATGGAGGGAAGGACAGAGGAAGGAAGAAACAGAGGGAGAGACATAAAGAAACACACAGACAGAGACAGAGAGAGAGAGATGAAGGGAAGAAGAGAGGGAGGGAAGAAGAGAGAAAGGGAAAAGGGGGAAATGGGGGGGGGAGGGAGAGAGAAAAGAAAATAGAGACAGACAGAGACAGAGGCAGAGACAAAGACTGAGAGAGGAGGGGGAAAAGGGAAGGAGGGAGGGATATCAACTTGGCAATTAAAAGACGAACTGCAGAAGGAAGAAAACCCTGGAATTCCAGTTGAGAAACTTATGTAGCAGAAATACTACTTCTTCCAAGACTAAGAGAGAGAGCAGTGAGAGGACTCCAGGATGGTAGAAAGGATATAAAATCCTCTACATACCACCTTGTGTCACCTTGGCTATTTATATATGTTCCCTGCATGAGTACCTTACTATTACTTTAATCTGTTTGTGTTTATTCTTTCTAGAAACATTATATATAGTGGTGGAAGGACATGCCTTTGATTTATGATGAGGGGAATGTTTTCTAGTTACTCTTCTTACCATATTGTCCATCTAAATGCTTTTGCTTTAAGCTAATTTTATCTATTGGCTGATTGCTAAGGGAGTACTCAGTGGGAATCCTTGAGCTACAGTTTTAAGTGTGTACATCCACAGAATACACCTCGAAACCTAGGAATAGAAACCCTCCTCTGAGGAACTCTATTCATTTCTAAGAATGGGAGTTCAGGGAACAACCCAGAGAAGGGTGCTCCCCAAAATTGAAAAAAAAGGAAAACAAGAGAAAAATAAACCAAACCAAACCAAACCATCAATTGAGTTTGCCAATATATGCAGTGTTCCACACCTTAGCTCTCTGCCTCTGTAAAAATGGTTATCTATCATGAACTTTACCAAGTATTTCTTTCTTTTACCATTCCTTCCTTCTTTTAGAGTCTAGCCATGACTGTCTAGGTAACTTGGAGGACTTTTTTTCACTTCTCTTTGGTCATATGCTCTAGCTCAGAAACAATCAGAAGATCAATACATTGCTCTCCCAAGTTCTCTGGGATCAGCTCCCTGTTGACCAGCAGGCAGCTTGTAACAAAAGAAAACAAGGAGGAACTTACAACAGAAGCCTTTGAATAAATACTCACTGGTTCACAAGATTTCATAATATAAGAATCCACAGTCACGTCCAATTTTAGCTGGGCTTCCCCTGGCTAAGGTCCTCTCTACAAGTTGAGTCATTGCTGGCTGCTTCACGGGGGTGGTTCTTTGTGCAGTTCCCCGCTGCTGACAGCAGGTGGCTCCAGGTGTTGCTCTCTGCTGCTCCCAGCTGGTGACCACTTGGCATTGCCCTCTCGCTCCTCAGCACAGCTGTCTCTTGGCAAGTTGGAAAAAAACAACTTCAGTGTTTTCTGTCATTGCAGCCAACAAGGCAAGGGACGAAAACCTCAAGAATTCTGCCAGTCTGGCGGGAGTGACGGTTCTCTCTGCAGCATATCACAACGCTAGCGATGTATTACCGGGCTAGGATTTCCTCTTACTGAAGTTTTCCCCCTTAGTTATGTGTTTTTCCCAAACCAAATATCATGGGATTGTATAGCTAGAGGGTACCTAGATGTTATAGTGGATGGAGTGCTGGATCTGGAGTTCGCATCTCATCTCATATACTTGCTAGTTGTGTGATCCTGGGTAAGAAACTTATCCCTCTTTACCTCAGTTTCCTCATCTGTAAAATGGGTTGGAGAAGGAGATGATTAAAGCATTCCAGTGTCTTTGCCAAGAAAATCCCAAATGGGGTCACAAAGAGTCATGTAAGACTGAAATCACTGAACAACAACATATCCAGACCTTGAGAGATCCTCAGAGACTATCTAGTCCATTTTGGAAACTAAGGTCCAGAGAAATGAAAAAAATTTGCCCCAAATTCCATACCATAGTTAGTAAATGTCAAAGTGGTGGGGGAGATTGGAACCTGGATCATTTGGATATCAGTTAGACACTTTCTGCTGTATCATGCTATTGACTTTTTGCCCACAAACTTGGCCTGAAGTGTTCAGCTGTACGTCAGGTTCATGCTATCCCATAACAAACTCTAGGGTTAAGTACAGTGACTAAAATTTCTGGGTGAACTTCACCCAAGAAAATGGACTCTCCTTATTCAAGGACAGCCACTTTCTCTGATTTAAACAATTGAGTGGGATTATTCAATTTAAGGACATGAACAACTCCTATAATTTCTCATCTTTCTGTTGATAGGGCTGTCATTCCAAAAATGCCCAAGACATGCCCTTATGTCTTGTCAGAAGAGCTAGGACAGTGACAAATTTAGATGGTAAAATTTAGAGGGATACCACTTCCTTCCCCAACTTCCTTAGCTACTGGCACTTAATATAAAAATAGCCAGGTATTGTGACTTTTTCTCCAATCTGGTCCCACTCTGTTCTCTTTCCATGAGTAACCTTCTTGGTGTATCCCTAAGATTCTTCCCTGCCCCCTTGCCTTAGTGACCAGAATGCCTGATTATGGCTTTATCAGTATTTTTCATGATGTATTACTGAATCCACTAAATATTAGTGGGTATAACCTCCTTGGTGTGTCCCTAGGTTCTTTCCTGCCCCCTTGTCTTAGTAACTAGAATATCTATCAGTATTTTTCAGGAGGTATTACTGAATCCACTAAATATTTAGCTTTTGGGGCATAACCTTCTTGGTGTCTCCCTAGGTTCTTCTCTGCCCCCTTGCCTTAGTAACCAGAATACCTAATTATGACTCTATCTATCAATAAAGTCCACTAAATTTTTAGTTTTTGAGGCATAACCTCCTTGGTGTGTCCCTAGGTTCTTCCCTGCCCCTTTGCCTTAGTAACCAGAATACCTAATTATGACTCTTACCTATCAATATTTTTCAGGAGATACTACTGAGTCCACTAAATATTTAGCCTTTAGGGCATAACTTCCTTGGTGTCTCCCTAGGTTCTTCCCTGCCCCCTTGTCTTAGTCACCAGAATACCTAATTTTGCCTCTATCTATCAATATTTCTCAAGAGGTATTATTGAGTCCACTAAATATTTGGCTTTTAGGGCTAAAGAGATTTCTGTCCTCTAGTTATGAATTCTTGAACTTGTGGTAGGACTGTACTTAACCCATCTACCATTTTCTGGCTCAGTCACAGCCGAAGACCCAGGCTCAGAGGATGTAGTCTGTGGCAAAGCCTCCATCTGCTGAATATTGTTTATGATGATCCTGGTTATAGGCAAAATCCTTGCTTTGATGAACTGACTACATACAGCGGATTGATGGAGGGAGAGGAAATGGGACAAGGATGGAGGGCATTCCAAGGGATGGAGGGTAGCAGGATAGGAAGAAGTTCCAAGGAGAAGCTAATCTGTCTTTTTGCTTTCTTTGCTTTTGGCTTTGAGAAGTGGGGGAGGAGTTGGAGCTTGATGCTGTGTCTCTAAGTTGGATTTCTCTTGGAGAAAGCTGCAGAGTAACAGTTGTTTGAAGGGGAAAGGAGGTTAATTGTTTTAACTTGAACAGAGTAAACTTGGAAAGTGAGAAATAATCCGCATTCCTATAGGTCGCTGGTCCAAAACCACACCTGGCTTCGCATCCCTCTAATGATAATCCCCGCAGAGTTCCAGGTGTTCAGCCCAGTGACTGATTACAGGCCCTGCCGAGTTCAGAGGGACAAGATTGAAACTATATATAAACCCCACAAAGTTTCTAAAGGTAAAAAGAAGCATGACCAATCATAAAGCCTCAAGGAATTCTGGGAGTCAGAAGTCATGCTTGCATCCCGATTTGGCTGCTATCTCTTCTTTGTTTCTCTCCAGAAGATGTTGGCTGTCCTCTGACTGCAGTTCCCCCCATCTGTGGAATGGGGATGAGGTTATTGCTGTCATGGGAACCGAAATTCATGAGGCACCTTGAGGTCCCTGGGGTATGATTCCTCAGAGTACCACAAAGAGTTATGTTGTCACAATTCCTGATGGTAAAGGTGCCAGGGCAAAGCAACATTTCAAGAGGTATCTGAGAGGCTGGTGGGGGAGAACTAGTTGCAGGCATTGCAGAGAGTGCCAAAATGGTGGTAGCTGCAAGGTAAGATAGAATTCAGGACCCACTGACACTCAGTCTTCAGAAGCTAATGGCAAGCATTAACCTTGATTTTCAGTGTCTCTGAAATCATTAAACTTTATTTATTGATGGTTGGAAAATAATGTCAGAATGAAATAAAAATTTAAAAGGCATGAAATGAATATACGAATATGGTGAATGCAGATTTGCTCACCAAATCATAAATATTAGAACTAGCAAGACACCTCCTCTTTAAGTTTCAAGAGGTAGTTTTGGAATGAGTCTCAGAAATTGAGGTGAATTGCATCTGAGTGATTTTCTAGGCCTCAGTGAGCAGGATGATATAATGAGGGACCATTTTAAATATTACTTTTAATAAATGCATATATTTTAGTGCCAGAAAATTATACTCTTTATGACAAGGCACATATTTTTCTTTGAAAAGTCAAGTCACATGTATTAGAGAGAAGGGTAAGATACTTATGTAAAAGGACAACATTTGAATGACAACCTTGCAGCGGGATTATGCTTTTGTCTACCCAGCATTCTCCTTGCCCAACAATTGGCCAATTCTTCCATTTTATTTACTTTTCTTCTTCTCTTTTTCTATCATTTCAATCCTAACTCCCTTTCTCTATTACCCCCTCCTGTCCTAAACCTTCATCCATCTCAGCCCTACCCTTTCTCAATTCAGATCTCTTTCCATTGTCCACCCTTCAACTGTCATCAAACTTTCTTCATCTCCATGACATTTCCAATTACGGCTTTTTTTTTCTTTTATTTTTCCTGACTCATGAGACTAGAATGAGGTGTTTGCATACATTTTCTTCCCCACTTTTACTTTTTGATGCATGTTGTAAGGCAGGTAGGTGGCACAATGGATATAGTACTGGACTTGGAATATAAGACCCATCTTCTTGAGTTCAAATCTAGCCTTGAACACTCACTAGCTATGTGACCTTGTGCCAAGTCACTCATCCCATTTATCTCAGTTTCTTCATCTGTAAAATGAGCTGGCAAAGGAAATGGCAAACTACTCTAGTATCTTTGCCAAGAAAATCCCAGGTAAGGTCATGAAGAGTAAGCCCCATGACTGAACAACAACAAAAGTATATTCTTTCTCTGTCACTGAATAACCACTTCTTTATAATTCAAACTATTGAAATATATCACCTTAAGAACCATAACTAGCATGAGATCATAGGGATTTAGTCTCAAAGCAACAATTTTGGGCTGGGGGAGAGGAGACATATGCTTCCTTTCTTCTTTTCCAGTGCAGTATCTCTTTGGGGTGTGGAATTGAAGATTTTGGGGTAGCGGACCTCATGGAAGGAGAATGTTTCCCCTCCTTATGTTGGCACTTTAGGAGAAAGAATTCTTTCATCTAGCTTGATACCCCTTGATGATTTCATTACTGTCACCTATTTTTCTCCTAGGATGACGTTCTCGTGCTGCTGTATTGGAATAACTACACCCAGCTGGGGCAAAGTATTTCATCATGGACTATCCTGGAGACACACACCAAATGGAATATCCAGATTCAGAAGTGGTGACACTAATCTCTCTGAATCTACATCTTTTCCTATTGCTCCACTTAACCAAATTTGCCCCAGAAATCAGAATTTTCGGTTAAGACTTTGAACACCCTCTACCAATGCTCTTTTTCTCTCACTAAAGGACTCTTCTTTTAACCTAGCTTGGCTCACGCAGGTACCAAATACTTAAAACAAAATGCTGAAACTGAGGATGGGAAACTCTCTCTTTGCCTCTTCCATCAAGTCCACTCTGCTTTGGAGCTACTCATGCAAACTAAGTCTAGTCCTGAAGATAGAGAGGATAAAGGAGGGTAGGGTGATGCTCTTCTAGGTTCTTGCAATACATTATTTCTCCCCAAATATTTCTAGTAATCTTTCTTAATACATAACATAGAGGCAGCTGGTAGTGTAGGGGATAAAGCATTAGGACTAGAGCCAGGAAGACCCAAGTCCAAATATAATCTCAGAAACTTACTGTCTGCATGATCTTGGGTGAATCCCTTAATTTTGATCTGTCTCAGTTTCCTCAAACATAAAATGGAATTTTTTTTCTTGTTTTTTCTTTTTTTTTCATAAAATAGAAATATACCTTGTAGGGTGGTTGTAAGGATTAAATGATCTACTATTTGTAAAAATTGCTTAGCCCAGTACCCAGAACATAATGGTTTCTTTAGAAATACTTATTCCATTTCTTCCCACATGCCACTCCAATAGGATCTAGACAAAAATTACCTCTGGGTCCTTGCAACACATAGAAAGCTAAAAATTTCCCAATTGACAATTGCAACCAACAGAGTGATCCAAGTAGAGGTCTGAACTAATCTCTAATTGTGACAAGTAAGTTTCCTCAAAAGGAAACTGAATTAATTTAAAAAGACTCTCCAAAGAGATATGGGACTCCTTAAAAAGGGTTAAATACTTGAAAGTGGTCACCGGGGTTTCTATGTCATTAGGAAAATTTTATTCCATGGACCTAGAGTGCATAAATATCTCAGATAAACTTCACAATAAGGCATGCAGTTAAGGTCTATTTAAAAATAAAATAAAAAAAAATGAACATGGCTGAATTCTATAAGCACAGTATCATCCAGGTGAATCTCTAGGTACCAATATTCTGGAGAGGCTGCATCTATACTTGTAGTATAGATGCAATAATATTACAGAAATAAGTTTTTAAGCATTAAATCATGGAAGAGTTAACCCAGAACAACTGTTCTGATTTGTAAAGAAAATATACTAGAAAACTGACTATCCAATTATACTCTAAAACAAAAGAAAAGGTGCTGGTTTTCTTCAAGGAATCCCTGCAAATTCAGGCTGTACAAGAAGGGGCTTTTTGATAGCATATTTCTCCAGTAGGTCCCTGCATAAGAAATTCAACTTCTTCTTAGAGGAGCCCCCACAGTTGAACATGTGGACCTTCTGGCTCACTTGAAAATTGTCTTTGAACCTGCTGTTTGGGTCCTCCAAGACATTTGCTACTCTTTCAGGTTCAAGGGGAATACTTTGGTAGGGCCATCCTTCAAAAATGATAATTCTCTCACCCTGTAAATGGCAGTTTGGGTTATTTCCATTCACTTATTCAGCAAACATTTATTAAAAGTATCCATGGTGACAAAATGAAAATGAATCTGCTCTCATGCAACTTACATATTTCTGGGAAGAAAAAACACAAACATACAAAATCTACACAAATTAAAAGTAGTCATGGCATAGAGGAGGCCATTAATAATTGAGGGGATTAATGAGGCCTCCTGTAGGTTCCTTTGGTGAGTTAGGGATTGCAAGAAACCAATGTGAATAGGGAAGATATTCCAAACATGGGGGATAGCTTATGCATAGATGTGAGATGGAATATGTTGCATGGGGATCCATATGAGTATGCCAGTTTTTTGGGGAACCAGTGTTCATAAGGAGCTGACTTGTGAAGGTCTCTAAATTAAGAGATAGGAATTTGTATTTTATGGAGTTTTCTTGGCAAAGTTATTGGAGTGGTTTGCCATTTCCTTCTTTATCTCATTTTTTAGATGAAACTGAGACAAATAGGGTTAAGTGTCTTGCCCAGGGTCACACAGCTTGTTAAGTGTCTGAAATCAGATTTGAACTCAGAAAGAGGAATCTTTCTGACACTAGGTCTAAGTCTATCCACTGGGCCACTTAGCCACCAAGAGAAATAGTTTATTTTAATTTAATAAAGCACTTGATAGTCTTTGTGATATCCTTATGGACAAAATGGAGATATATTGGCTAGATAATAGCACAATTATCTGGATTTAGCATTGCTTAATTGGTTAGATGCCAAGAGTAGTCATTAATGGTTTCATGTTATCTTGGAAAGAATTCAGTGGAATGACCC
Organism: Myrmecobius fasciatus; assembly: GCA_023553655.1. NCBI lineage: Eukaryota > Metazoa > Chordata > Mammalia > Dasyuromorphia > Myrmecobiidae > Myrmecobius > Myrmecobius fasciatus. The sequence goes on along the minus strand of JAJPUD010010973.1, from coordinate 22,085 downwards.
AGGAACTGTACTTGACTCATAGATCCTTACCATTTTTATCATTGACTTTAATAAAGGTATAGTTTGCTGGCTTGTTATATTTATAGATGACACAAAACTATAAAGGATAGTTAGTGCTTTAGATCATAGAGTCAAAATCTGAAAGACTCTGGCCATGCTAAATAATTGGGCCAAATTTAATAAGATAACACTAAGATGTAAAGATGTAAAGTCTAATGGTTAGATTTAAAAAATCAATTGTGTGAATATGAGATGGGGGAGTTATGGCTGAACAAACAGTTCATCCAAAAAAGAACTGGGGATTTGAAATGGACTGAAAGCTCAATACAAGTCAACAATGTGATACAGTAATGACAAATTAAGGCAATAAGCCAAAAGGCATTTATTAAATGCCTGTTAAGTGCTGAGTATTATGTACTGGGGATATAAAGAAAAAGCAAAAAATGGTCCTTACTCTAAGGAGCTCATAGCTTAATATGGAAGAACATACAAATAACTATGCACAAACAATATATATATTTCTATACATATACCTGCCATAGAAGAAACACACATGTTACCTATATGCAGACTAAGAACATGCGTAGCAATATATAGGAATAATGTGTGTATTAACACAAATTCTATATGTATGTATTTATAGGCATATGTGTATACATGTACATACACAAACATATATATGTTGCCTTCATTAAAATTGTATTAAGACTTTTAAGATACTGTATACATAGTGACCTTAGGATTCATTATGCATGTCTAGGGAGGTGATAATTCTGTGGTACTTTGCTCCATTTGAGCCATAGCTGAAGAATTTTATTTAGTTCTAGCATTACATTTGAGGAGGAACATTGATAAGCTTGAAAGAATTCAAAGAAGAATAACCAAGACAATCAAATGTCTTGAAGTTGTGCTATCTGAATAAACAACTGGGAAGGTTCACTTAGGAGAAGTAATAGCTAGGGGGAATTTCCCCCAGGTATTGGTATAATAGCTTTCCTCAAATATCTGATAGGTTTTCTTTTTTTCTTTTTTTTTTTATCTGTTAGGTTTTCATATAAAAGAAGTACCAGACTCCTGCTTGCTCCCTGAGAATGGTACTAGGAACACTGATACATATAGATATATAGATACATAGAATGGAAGATACAAAGAAACAGATTTAGGATTGAGTTGAGGAAAATCTTAATAATCAGAGTTGCTCCAGAGTAGAACGGGTGAGGTAATGGCTGGGTTTTCATTCCCCAGAAGTCTTCAAGTAATGACATTGTCCAACATTTTGTGGACGGGATTCTCATTCAGGTATAGGTTGGACTAGAAGATATATGAAGTCTCTTCCATCTCCAGGAGCTTCACAATACACTGATTTGAGATCTGGCATATAAGAAATCAACTGTCCCTCCAAAAAACTAGTATACTAGAATTTGGGGGCAGTTCCATAGGAATTCTTAAGCAATAAACCATCTCTGAAATGGTCATCCTGCACATGAGAATTGTAAAACATTAGCAGTATCTTTATTACATTATTAATGTCTTCTTAAGATTTTAACAAATGGTTTGGTGATTCAAAGTGTAGTCTGATTTAAAAAATATTAAAAACCTAAGTAACAGGAGTGTATAGAAAACTGGCCATGTAGTGAGGAAGACCTGAGTTTAAGCCTGCTTCTGATACAAATCATGTAAACTTTCAGGGATACAGATAATTCTAAGACTATTAAGTTGTACAGGTGCTAATCTAGGCTGGTAGAAGAATTCCTCATCAAGACCTTCCTGTATAGGACTGGCAGAAAGAAAGGAAGAAAAGAAGAAAAACAAAGAAAAGCAGGAAGAAAAAAGGGAGGGAAGGAGAGAAAAAGAGAGAAAAGAAGGAAAAGGAACAAGGAAGAAAAACAAAGAAAGAAAAGGAAGAAATGAAAGAAGAAAGAAAAGAAAAGAAAGAAACAAAGAGAAATAAGGAAAGGCAGAAGAAAGAAAGAAAAGAAAAGAAATAAAGGGAAGAAAAGAAGAAAAGGAAAAGGAAGAAAGAAAAAGCCATCTAAATAAATGAGGAAACCAAGGCACTGGTTTCTACTTTACTAAGAGGGTTGAGGCTCTAATATCTCTTCTCCTTTACACTTAAAAAACTCTTATCTCCTCTGCTTTTTTCCTCTACACTTGTCTTCAAGGATGAGGTGATCTATTTCCTGGATAATGCTTGCCCATCCATCAGCACTTGATCTCATTCTGTTCTTTTCCCTTATTCTTATTTCCCATATTCTTATCTTCTCTGCCATCCAAATCATGCTTAACTTTTCCCTCACTGCTAAAAAGAAATCTCCTTGAATCTGTTACTCCCTCAACTTTGATTCTCTTGCTTGCTCTCTCTCTCCTCCCCTTCACTGCTAGATTTCCAGTAAGAGTAATGCACATTCCCTTCCTCCACTTCCTCACTACCCCCTGCAATCTGGATTCTGAAATGCAATTGTTGTTGAGGTTTACAGTAACACACAACGGGTACAATTTTCACACTTCACTAAGGGCTTAGAGACTTAATCTTTCTTTTTTCTCTAAATTTCCTCATTTGTAAAATGAAGATAATAGTATTTGCTTTACTTAGCTCTTAGGTTTGTTGGGGGAAATAAATAATAAACATATATGCTGTTCTTTGTGATTGCTATATAAATCATGGCCTTTATCATTCTGGAATAAACATCAGGGCTGATTTCTGAAAGAGAACTTGTTTAGATTCTCTTGTTTCTTTCAAGGTTGAAAGTCACAAAATTCCTTTACAACTCAGTTATTTTTGTCCAAAAGAGTAACAATAGAACATAAGAAATCATTTCTCATACACACACACACACACACACACACACATATAGACAGAGAGAGAGAGAGAGAGAGAGAGAGAGAGAGAGAGAGAGAGAGAAATTTGTAAAAATACAATTGATAAATGGTCAAAGGATATGAACAGGCAGTTTTTAGAAAAAGAAATCAAAACTATACAGTCATATGAAAAAATTATCTAAATCACTATTGTTCAGAGAAATGCAAATTAAAACAACTATGAGGTACCACCTCACACTTATCAAAGTGGCTAATGTGACAAAAAAGGAGAATTTTGGATGTTGGAGGGGTTGTAGGAAAACTAGGATGCTAAATGCATTGTTGGTAGAGTTGTGAACTGATCTATCATTTTGGAGAAGAGTTTGGAACTATGCCCAATGGGATATAAAATTGTATATACCTTTTGATCCAACAATGCCACTGCTTGGTTTGTATCCCAAAGACATCCAAATAAAAGGCAAAAGGATATATTTGTACAAAAATATTTATATTGTACAAAAATATTTTGTGGTGGCTAAAAATGAGAAATCAAAGGGATGCCCATCAACTGAGGAATAGCTAAACTTGCTGTTGTACTTTAAGAAATGACAAGCAGGATGATTTCAGAAAAACCTGGAAAGACTTATATGAACTGATGCATAGTGAAACGAACAGAACCAGGAGAACACTGTACACAGTAACAGCAATACTGTTCCATGAAGAACTGTGAATGTTTTGTCTATTCTCAGTAAAACAATGATCCAAGATAATCCCAAAGGAGTAATGATGAAGTATACTATTTTCTTCTGGAGAAAGAAATGATATTGATTGAACACATACAGGATTTTCTTTATTTCATTTTTTTTCTTTTTCTGACTTATACTTCATCTTTCCCAATACCTTCAATCCTACCCCTCCCACCCCAACCCCGTTGCTCCCTCCTCCTACCCCTACCCCCATTTTGGCAGAGAACAAGAGATCTGCATGAAGAAGGGCAACTATTATTTTTTTTGCATGTGGTTGAAGTGGAAGAGAAATAAATATATTGCTTACATTTTGCATTTGCCAATCTGTTTGCCAATCTGATGATCTCTATGGTTCCTTCCAGCTTTAACATTTCAGTACTCATGAGAAGCCACAAGTTAAAGTGGAAAGAGCACCAGCTTTGAAGTTGGAGTCCCTGTGTTTGAATTTCAACTCAAATGGGTACTAATCCATTCTGGGTTTCAATTTCCTTATCTGCAAAATAGATCTATGACTAGATGATCTGTAAGGTCCCTCAATGAACCTTAATTTCTTTGTCTATAAAAATAAGTATAATAAGGTCACCAGACTCATTGGAGATTGAATGAGAAAATGTATGTAAAATACTGTGTAAATCTTAAAGCATTTGTATGAGGAGGAGCTATTATTAGCATAATAAGATGGCACAGAATATAGAGGACCAGACCTGGAGTCAGAAAGACTCATGTTTGTGAGCTTCACATGTGACTTCAGACACTAATAGCTGTGGGATCTTGTCACTTAACCCCATTTGCCTGAACTTCCTCATCTGTAAAATGAACTAGAAATGGAAATGAAAAACTACTCCAGTATTTTTTGCTAAGAAAACCCCAAATGGGGTCATTGAGAATCAAACATAACTGAAAAATGATCAAGCAGCAGCAGTGACAATGACAACAAATGTTTGAAATTATGAAGACTGAATATATATGAGAAGAGACTTAGAAAAAAGTCTACTTTCCTGACAGCCTAATTCCTTTGATTCCTCCTTAGCTCATAAGAAATCAAAAGCCCCTGGTCAAGCAGAGCTCAGGCTGCATCAGAAGGAGGTAGGTGGTTTCCCCGGTTGAGAAAGTCCATGTCTCATTCTGGGCAGCCATGAGGGAAAGTACATTCAGTGAGTCATGGACCCAGCTCCCACAACAAAGAAATAGGGTGCAGATTGAGTTTAGGGAGGAAGGAGGGCTGCTTGAAAAGTGAAAGGAGAGGATTATTGGTATCATCTAAAGAAAGCAGAGTGAGTATTGATCTGTGTGGAGGAGGGAAATGAAAGCTCATCTGACAGTTTTTTGTTTCTATAACCCAGAACTCGTCTCAATTTTTTCCCAGTTGTAGTTTAGAAGGAAAAATTCTAGATTAAGAAAATCCCAGCAATTTTTAGTCTTTCTGATGAAACCCCAACAATTAGAAATTAATTTTGGATTAATAAGTATTTGTTTTTAAAGCAAATAATCCCAGGAAGGAATGGTGCTGAATCTTAGTTACAAATGACTAAAGGAGAGGAGAAGCAGGAGAGTGAGTCAGGTTTCTTAGTCCAGGGATATGAGCATTTTATTAGCAATGAAATATAAAGTGGCTTTCTTCCCTGTTGGTCATTTATTCAATGTGTATTTATTTGGGAAAGGAATAAGCATTTAGAGAGTAACCAGTATGTACCAGGTGCTGTGCTACGTGCTTTTGTTATAAATAGTATCTCATTTGATTCTCACAACAACCTTAGGAGGCAGAGAGGTATTATTCTTCTCATTTTACAGTTGAAGAAATAAAGCAAACAAATGTGAAGTGACTTCCCTAGCATAACTAGTAAGTGTCTGAATCTGAACTTGAACTCAGTTCCTTCTGACTCCAGGCTCAGTATTCCATCACCATATCACCAGCTGCCTCAATGATTTATTAAACATTTACCATGTGTCAAGCACTCCAGTGCTAAGCACTGGAGATATTTTTAAAAAGGCAAAAATAGTCTTCCCTCAGGGGTTTACCTTTTCCAGGGGGACACAAAATTGAAACAACTAGGTGTGAAATATATACAGATAGAATAGAGGAAGATAATTTCAGAAGTTAAGCTATCTCTTGGCTAGACTGAGAAGTGTTCAGTAGAAGGCAAGATCTAAGCCAAGACTTAAAGGAAGTCAGAGAAACTAAGAGAAAGAGGTGAGGAGTGAACTTCCATTTCTCTTTTCTCTAAACCTTACCTGCTAAAATGAACTGGATCCTAGTGAAAGAGACAGGAATCTGGATGTGGGGATGTGTGGGGATTTAAGTTCAAGGTTAGTCATGAGGCAGATAGAACATTCAACTGGAAAGAAAAATTGAAATGTAAGAGGAACATGATTTGGAAGACCAAGTGGAACCATCATATATAATTCACCCAAAGCAAAGATTTCTCTTCTGATAAAGAGCTCTTTATTAAAGAAATGAACATTTTCCTCTTTGTGTGACTATTGATCCTACTTCCCAAATCTCCTTGCTATTTATCAATGTAATGCATATTAAACCAAATAGTGACAGAACTAGGAGATAATTATCTCTAGATCACAAGCCTTCTATGAAACTGTGATTCAAATCCCTTTGATTTTATCCCTTTGACTCGTCTTGTTCTGGCTTTAAGAGCAGCACTTTAAAAGATGGCAGTAGTCCATGAAATCAAAACAAACAAAGGTGAATGTGAACAAAGACTTATGGGAAATTCCTGTTTGATCTCTCCATCCCCAGCCTGACAGCAGAAGTTCTTGGCTTCCTCCAAACAGCTTCATGGGGCCAATGATCAAATCCTCCTTGGAGTCTTTGCTGAGTCATTGCATGTCAGCAGAGCCCTGCATAGCTGGCCTTTAAATATTTCTGTAGCTGTTGCCTCTGGGAGGGGCTGCTGGGAAGTAGAATCTGCAGCCAAGTGTCTCATACCCAACACTAATGTGCTATTTGCATTTAATTTTCATCAGGTTCATTTAATCTTCAAAAGGTTTGTCCACATTTCCTGTCAATTATTCTTGAACCTGCTCAGAAAAGGCTAAAGTAAAAATTGTTTTCACATCATTGGTGAAAAAATAAAATATTATTTTTAAAATAAGAAAAGACAAAAAAGCAAAAGAAACTGAGTTTACTCAATTAAGAGAAGCGAAGTCTGAGGAATTTCATAGTCTTAGATTATGAAAAGATAGGGACAATTATCAACCCTTCTTTCTCTTGAGAATAACATAACAAGAAATTGGCTTAAGATATGATATGAGAGACTCATTATGCATTAAACTGAACTTTCTTATTATTACTATTTTTTATTAGCATAGGGAACTCTGGTGTGTAAATTCCTTCCACAAAAACTGATAGGGAAATCCTCTGAAATTATAAGCTTGTAGAACAGCCTGGGGGAACTGCTAGACTCAATAAGCTGTCCAGGATTACAGAACTGATAGGAACTCTAATGACTTCTTGTTTTAAGGATGAAATATAAATTCCTCTGTCCGGCTCTTGAAACCTTTCACAACTTTGTTCCAATCTGTCTTTCCAGTGATTTTCCTTCCCCTCAATTCACAATCCAGACAAACTGTTTTCTTTGTTCCTTATTCCTCCTGCTCCACTTTGAGGTATAATTCCCTATTTCTGACATGTATGCCCTTTTAAGTTTTTGCCTCAGAACCCCTCACTCATTTAAGACCCAATTAAAAGATTTCCTTCTACACAAAGCTCTTTAGCTGGGTATAGCCAGCTATATCTCTCTCATCATATTGTATTTCTTTACTATATACTTTTCTATATGTACATACCATCTCTGAGGATAGAGTCTAGTATGTTCCTTTAGAGTACAAATTTCTTCATTTTTTGGTCATCTAGCACAGCTCCTGATGCACAATCAGTGCTTAATAAATGTTTGTTGATTGATTTATTGATCATCAGAGATAGAATTTGAACTCTGATTCACCTGATGCAGTGACTGGTCCACTATGTTCTGTATTAGTCTGAGTTTTTCTTTGTTATAAGCTCTGTGATCCTGGGTACATTTCTTTCACCCCTGTGAGCTTCAGCTTTCCTGGAAAATGGGTAAAACACTTGTACAACCAGCATCACAAGTTTTGAATTATTAGTATGATTATCAAGCATGGCTATAGGATCTCTTTCTCCAAAGGATTTAGGAAGATGGTTACAGAGAACTGTTTGGAATGGTTAAAATGGAGGGATGGGACTAAATACAGGGCTTCTCAACTTTTTTTCCCAGGAAACTTCTACATGACTTCAAGTATATAAGTATATAAAATATCTATGCAAGTCAAACATTTACTGATAATAAATCATAATTTTACAACCCCAATTCAATTTATGAGTACACATATGAGGTCAAGACTCATAGTTTAAGAAGCTGGGGATTAGGAAACCTCTCTGATTCTGTGGTTCTAAAATGCGTCTGAAGTTTAGATTGATATTTACTGATGATATAACATGATTTCTCCAATATTGCCACCAGATGGCAGAACAACCCCAGTCATTGGGAATTTGCCTTTGATCCTTAGAACACTAGAGGGCTGTGGTCTCTCATTTTGGAAAACTAAGGAAGGGAAAGAAAAAGAAAGGAAAAACCTCATTTTCTGTGATGAAAAAGTAGGAAATAAGGGCTTTCCTAAAAATAAAAAGGCAGACGATCAGGTAGTGGTACAGTGAGCATCCATTTTCGCTTCTGGGATTGTTCAGACCCAGACACCCTGCCTGCTTTTTTCCTCTGAACTGTTCCAGTCCTGGACAAATGTGAAGAAACAAGTCTCTATGGTAGAGGGAAAACAGTGTGGTTATTGTTGCTGGAGCATTCTATTGGCCAACAAACATAAAAACATACTTTGGAACATGAAATGGGGCCTCCGAGAGAACTTTTGTTCTGTGATTGGGCTGGGAGGCTTCCAGATCCAAATCAAGTTGGCACTTGAACTGGTGAAGGCAGGGAGAAAGAAGACCATGCCGGGAAGCCACTGACCCGAAAGTCTGCTGGTTTATGTCTCTGGTTTTCAGCTGGGTGCTGCTTGACTGAAAACCACTAGTAGCTTCCCACCAGCTGACTGGGATCATTGTCCTATTTGAGGATAATAGGAGAAAAGTTGAGGGCAAACTAGGTTTGAAGTAAAAGAGGACAAATATGTTTCTGTGTCTGAGGCCCTATAGAGAGGTAACTTTCCTTGGGAGTCTGGGAATTCTTCACACTCCTGGCACTGATGGTCCCTGAACTTGGCCTTAGAGCATCTGCGTTCACATTTCATTTTGACCAATGCTACCTGACACTAGCTAAGTGACCAGTGTGACTAACTAGTGTGACAAGTCACTCAACCATTTTAAGCCTCAATTTCCTTACCAGCAGTCAGACCTAAAGTCTTTTAGTTCTAAATCTCTAATCCTGTGATGCTTGGGTCACAGCCCCCTAACCTCTTTCATCTATAACATAAAGAGTTTAGAGGACCTTGTCGGGTCCCATACAACTCAAAATCTATGATGCAAACTTATTGGAGGGTTACCGCCCTCCCTTTCACTTAATATCCTTTAGGACTACTTCACTAGTTGTTGGCTGATGTGAATTTGGAGTATACAACTTACTAACCTAAGGAAAATGTGGTTGGGCAGTGGGGTATCAGTCAGCAGCCCTGCCTCTCCAAATCACCATCATTCAAGCAAAGAATCTGCCTCTGAAATGTCCAATCATCACCTCTGCAAAAGCCTCCCTTTTGCATTTGGAAGAATCAGGCTTGGGATGTTGTATTACCCTAATACAGAGTACATTTACATAGACTAACCCTCACTCACAAGCATTATTTTGAATCTTAGCAACTTGAGAAACCTTAAAAATGTTACGTCATTGACTTTTTACAAATCACCCGGTAATGGGGAGGACACTGCTCAATGTAATTTTCTATTTATTTATTTAAAAAAAATTTCAAAGCTGGGAAAGATCCTTATAAATGATTAAATACAACTTCATTGTTTTACAGTTGAGAAGACCAAGGTTCTGAGAGAGGTGAATTAACTATACATGCTTGTTTTTACCTGTTCAATAACAACTTTTTTTTAGTGACTTTGGTTTTGACATCGCAATGATTCCCAGATACGTCTCATGCTCCCAATCAAAAAGTGCTCCCTTAAAACGAAGAAAAGTAACTAAAAAAAAAAAAAAACTGACCTGGAAGATCTGATTGGGTATGAATCTAAATCAAAGTTGATTGACTCACATCTAAACAAAGAGATTAGAATCAATCTGACAGAGGACATTGAAATGTCTGGTATTGGAAGTCAAGTTAAGCCAAGAAGCATTTATTAGGTACTTATTGTGTGGGCTAAGTTATATACAAATATAACAAGTAGCTACCTAAAAGCCTAGGAGTTGGGGAAAAGGGGGAGAGCTTTAAACCATGGACTTTAAGCCAGGGGCTTCACAAAGAAAGACTTCTCTCAAGAAACTTACATTCTAATAGAAGAGAGAAATTAGAAATAACTAAGTTCATCTAAAATATATGCAGAATAGATGGAAGATGGTCTGAGAGGAAGGCACAAGTGGCTGGGGGGATGGGGAAAGGGGCTAAGCTTGATGTAAGGAGAATTTTTGGACTAGAGATAGTTCCCTAAGTTTACCAAGTTCCTCATCAAATGTCTGTGTCAGCTGACATCTCCAGCTCAGCTCTGGGCAGACAGGGTAAAGTCAGCTCTGGGGGGAAATAAGAAAACCATTTTGGAAACATTACATAGAGTCTCCTTCCTATAAAAACCACAGCAGACCTGCTCACTCTGGTAGCTTTCTCACAAACAGAGATGTGTTCAGACAGCAGGAAGTTCATCTTGGTCTTGGAAGATGAAGGGCAATTCTCAACTTTTTCCAGTATAATGACCCCACTTAAGTTTTTAAAAAATTATGTGGAATCCCAGCTGATAGCATATGTGCTTTTCAGACCTGTTGATTGAAAAATGGGCCAAAAGTGAATATGAATTCAATCATCTTCCTTTTAAATGAATTTGTAATTTATTAATGCTAACAGCATCTACATATACCTAAAAAAATAGTCAAGCACTTATATACATATATGAGACATTAGTTGTCGATCTACAGACGGTATGTTGGCTAATTTATTATACTGAATTGTGTCATCTATTTTATTACAGATAAAAATGATAAGATTTAGTGTAGACATGGATTTGTATTCTCTTACAATAACTTTAAGACCCTGAGCCAGCAGGCAGAGGCTAGGAACCATTGTCCCACAGGAAAATAAACAATCATAGAATGTCAAAGCTAGAAGGGACCTTGTCAAACCTCCCCATTTATTCAAACAAACAACCCAAGGCCCAGAAAAATGAAGTGACTTGCCAATGATTTGCAGTTACTGGGTAGTAGATGTGGGGCTAGAGTTTGAATCTATCCCTTTGGGATCATCACAGGTCTTAGGGGCTAATTAAACTATTCTAGGCTACAAGTACAAAAATAACCTTGTTGGAGCTGGGCACTCATTCGTATGTGCATTTTTCTCACTAACCCTGCTTTTCCCTAGTGGGAAGTATTCCTTAGGGTTTTTCATGAATCCATACTTCTCTTTTCTAAAAGAAGATCTTCACAATTCATTCATAGTGAGGTTTCCAAAATACCAGAAAAAGAGAACTCCAGGCAACATGTGAATTTGGATTACAACAAGATACAAGGAAACTGTATTCTTAGAATTTGACCAGCAGGCAGGCATGATGCAGTAGGTGGGAGGTAGATTGCTGAAGATGAAGGGAAGTATCCTTCCTTCTTCCTCCTTTATTTAGGGTGTTTGTATTTAAGATGACAACAGTAGGAAGGCAGCACTTTGTAGTTCAGAGAGCACTGGATTGGGAGTCAGGAGAATGGTATTCTACTTCCAATTCTGCTGTTAATTAGCTATGTGATCTTAAACTATTCGATTCAAATTATAGGACTTTATTTCTCTCTTCCGGAAAGCAAACAGGCTCCCTTCTAGGATTATATGAAAAATGATTTTCTGACATACTCATTTGATCAAAAAGTTAAATCTCTTTGAACATCCCATTTCCAGGGGTAGCTGGATGGTGTAGTGGATAGAGGAATAACTCTGGAGTTAGGAGGACCTGAGCTCAAATTTGGCCTCAAATACTTAATACTTTCTAGCTGTGTGACCTTGGCCAAGTCATGTAACCCCAATTTCCTCTAAAAGATAAAAAAGAACATCCCATTTTCTAATCATTCAAGGTTTAATACAAACATTAAACTATATTATTTGAAAAATAACAGAATCTTTGATCTGAAAGAGATGTTAAGAGATCTACCTAATATAAAGCCCTGTCCTTGGGAAGGTAAATAATTAAATACCAAGTCATATTCCAGTTTTGCAAGTCATTCTTCTCACAACAAGCTTGGAAAATAGATACTGAAAGCTGTATTATTCCCATTTTATAGGGGAAAAAAAGAGAATTCAAACACAGGTCTTTTGACATGAAATTTAGCCTTCATGCCTCATTGTTTCCAAGAAACCACCTAAGACAGACTATGCTTATTCTTTTCTTAAAAGAAACATATTCCAGCATTCTATTTATCCTTATTGTCAAGAAATTATGAATAAATTCTTTCCTTATTTTAATTCTGAGTCTGCATGAAACTTACAAATTCCATGGTCTTACTCATAGATCATCTATGGGGTTCCTTGGGTGCTAGTGTTAAATCTCAATATAAGGATAAGCAAACAATAGTTGTAAAGAGACATATATATATATATATATATGTATATACATACATACACATATACCACCAGTAATATCTGCCACATAGTAGATCTGGGGTTGGAGTTTGAGTCTATCCCTGTAGGATCACCATATTCAGGTCTTACAAACTTCCTAAAGCCTCTGAATTTAGCTTACATGTATGAAGATAACTTATTGGAGTTCAAACCTCATTCATGTGTGTTTTTCTCACCAACCCTGCTTTGCCATAGTGAGAAATATTCCTTAGGTTTTTCTCATGAATTCATACTTCTTTCCAAAAACAGATCTTCTCAATTCATTCATGATGAGGTAATAAAGGATGATAGAGCCATTGATTTAGAACTGGAAGAGATGTCAGGAGTAATCTAGTCTATCTATCACCTAGGAAACTGAAGCTTGCATAACCCCTGCTCAGTGAGGAACTTGTTCAAAAACACATAGACATTAAGTTGAAGACTCAAAACTTAAGACTCTGACTTCAAGTTCAATACTCTTTATATTAAAAAAAAAGGGCTTGGAATAATAGGTACAAGGAAAGGACAGAAAAGAAAAGGAATAAAGATGGAAGGAAGGAAAGAATAAAGGGAAGGAGAAAGGGAAAGAAAACTTCATATGGCTTTCAGCAAAACATAACATAGTAGATTAGAGTTTTATGTAAGAGGCCAGAAGATCTCAGAGAGCATCTAATCCAACACATTCACTTTATGAATAAGGAAAATGAGACTCATCTGAGGCCATATAGTTGCTAAAATAGGACAAAATTTACACCATCTCCAAAATCCAGCACTTTTCCCTTGGAAAGGGCTTATGTGGGAGAGGACAGAATAGGGAAAGAAAAGAAAAAATGAAAGAAGAGAGTAAAAAAATCAAGAGAAAGACAAGGGAGAAGGAAATCAGCAAGTAGAAATGGAGGGAGGAAAGAAGGAAGGAAGATGGAAAAGAAAGAAAGGAATGAAGGAAGGTAGAGCATAAAAATGAGGAAGGAAAGATAAGAAGGAGAAAGGAAGGAAGGAAAAGAAGAAAGAAGGAAGAAGAGGGAGTAACAGACAAAAAACAAAGCCTTGATTTTTCTTTCTCCCCCCAGAATAAGATGGAAAACCTAGGAAATACAAAAAGGACTTAGGTCATTGACAAGAGAACACTGTGAAGAGAGAATGGTAAGGGCAATAATAATCATGGCTCATATGTAATATAACACTAAAGTCTATAGAATTCTTTCCTCAAAATAGCCCTGTAAAGTCATGCAAATGTTATTTTAAATAGATTTATAGAGAAGAAACAGAAACTCAGAATGATATTAGATTTATGAACAGAAAATGATTGTAGAGACCATCTAGTTCAAAACTTTAACTTTATAGATGAGGGAACCTCACTCAGAAATTCACATGTGACCAATTGATAGAACTGGAATTTGATCTTTGGGTTCCCAATGCCAGTTTTCTGAAATTTGATAGGTGTGAGACTGAATAGTAGGAACATAGACATCTATTTTGCTTATAGTACATAATTTCTATGGTAGTTTATATAACTCAGGAAACCGTCTCCCTACTTTTTCTCACCCTTCTTGTTGAAGTACCTTAACAGAGCCATTGTAGCACTGAAGGAATGGAAACATTCCATCTTTTTTTGTAGCTAGGAGAGAGGGAGAAAGAGAAGCTAAACCGTTTGCTTATGATAATAATATATCACTACATCAGTGATTTAGTGCTACAAGGTCCCCATTTTACAGAGAAGGAAACTGAAGCACAGATAACGTTAAGTAGAGTTGCCTAGTTTTTCACAGCTTTTAAGTCTAAAAGATGAGATTTCAAACATTCAATCAACAAATATTTACTTTATTTGGTTTTTTTTTTTTTTTTTGGAAGCAATTGGGGTTAAAGGATTTGCTCAGTATCACACAGATAGTATTAAGTGACTCAGGTCAGATTTGAACTCAGGTCCTCCTGATTCTATCCATTTTGCTCTCCAGCTGCCCCTCAACAAATATTTACTAAGTGTTTCCTGTGTGTCACGTACTGTGCTAAGAGATGGGGATACAGAAAAAGGCAAAAGACAATCCTATTCCTCAATAAGCTAAAAATCTAATGGTGGTTGGGGGTATGGAATTTGAACTCAGATTTTTCTGGTTCTACATCCAGTGACCTATCTATGCTGCCTTGTGAGTTGGTATGAGAGGTCTCTCCCTACCTTATTGGCCACCAGTTAGCACCATTTAATAACAATCAGAAAAAAGTAGGCCACCAAAAGACTTGATTGTATCAAAAGCCGCACTTATCATGTCTCCAGGACTGACCTGCCTGTAGTCTTTTTCCTGCCCACTGGCCTCTGAAAGGATTGTAGATAGGCTTAAGATCAAAGCCAAATGTACTCGTTTGCTGAAACATGAACCCAACCCAATCCAAATACTAGCTTTCTATTGAACCATGAACCAAACTGAAAATTTTTTTGCTGGGAAAATTATTTTGATTCTTTTAAATACATTTATCTTTTTCTTTGTTTTCCTTCTCTTTTTCCCTTTTCCTTCTCCCAGTCTCTGCACTCCTCCATGTAACTACTTTCTAATACTTTACAAAGTGTTCTCACAACTACCCTGTGATATAAATAATGCATGCTTCATTTTCCCCATTTTACAGACAAGGAAACTGAGGCTCGGAGATGTTAAATAATTTTTTCCACAGCCACAATAAACAAATAAAAGTTGGATCTGATACTTGAATCTTATTGCCTCAGGCTGCCTCTCATAGAACCTGTATGATTGATGAAAGAATGGTTGGGCAGAGACCTGCAAAGGACCCTAGATGTTATTGATTCAATCTCTTTATTTTCTAAATGAAGAAACTAAACCATAGGGAACCCAAGTCCACAAAAGTCATAGGGGATAACAGAGCTGGATTTAAATCTTGGTTTCTGACTCTAAATCCATGACTTATTCTGATAGAACATAAAAAAGACCATGGTACAAATTTTAGAAACTTATAGCAACCAGTTTTCCCCTGAAATCAAAGAAATTAGATGGAAATAAAAAGAAAAGAAAAAAAATTCCATTCTCGAGAAAGGCTGCATTTATATTCATTTAGAAATCTTTTCACTTAATTGATCATAATGTAAAACTGAAATATATTTTAAATGATCGGTTGTAGTTATTAAGGTTTTATGTTCCCTGTTCCCAATTAATTTTTTGTAAAGAGATGTTTGAAATCCATTATAATTTTTAAATTATTAAATCATGCAAATGAGTATTAGTGCATAGCTGTCAATTTTTGAAAAAGGAATCCCTAGTGAGTTTGAGTAACCAAAATTACATATTTTTAAATGAAATGTTGAATTAGAATAAATCTGAAGTATTCAAAAGCTTCTGTTTGCTCATCTATAAAATCAGGTAGTTGGAGTAAATGACCTCTGAGAACTGTGCCAACTTCAAATCTATGGAATTGCTATGAAAATACTCAATAAACTAAATATGAACTGAGCTGAGCTTTCTTCTGGATCAGTTACCTGATATTCAGCTCATTGCAAAGAAAGTTTTTTTTTTTTTGTTGTTGCTTTTTAATTTCAGAGACTAAAATTCAGAGAGTTAAAATCTCAGGTTCTCAATACTAGACTCATGAGGTACTCAACCCAAAGCTAGACTGAATGATGTTAATTTCCAAGAATACGCAAAAGAATTATCTTTTGAAAAAGGGAAGTTTGGGTTAATAAAAACCAGGATAACTCCTAGCATCACAAAGGGGAAAAAAGGAAATAAAAATATGTTGGCTTGTTCTATGCTGGTGCTGAGGGGATCTCCAGCCAGGTCTGGGCTGTATTGTCCCAGTACCAAAAAGAAAATAGATTTTTCTTGATGAGTATTTAGAAGGCTAAAAGATGGAATGGTTGGTCATTTTCATGCTCTGTAGTGATTTTGTTGGGATCATTGGTCCATATGGTCAGAGCCAAGCCCTAGAACAGGAGAGTGCTTCCTCTGTCAGTCTTTCTCTTTCATCTCTTAAGATGGATGCTTAAATATTGGGTCTTCATGCTCAAAGAAAATCTTTCTGAATTTGCTGAACAGGGAGAATTTCTTTGGTTGTGTCCTGTCTGACCAAATAGAACACATGTAAGAGGTCATTTAGTCCAGTCACACTTTGATTCTTAGTATCTTTATATTATTAAAAACTATTGGGGATCTATTCAAAGAATTTTTATGTGGGTCATTTCATGAGACTGTGTAGTAGTTCCACTCTACTACACAGTCTCATGAAACATTTATCTTGCTATCTTTATATTCATCATCAGCTTGCCCCTTAATGCAACTATACATCAATATTTCATGGTCTCATGAACATGGGCATTCCCTTTGCCAGTGTAGATCACAATCCACCCATGTCTTTTCTCATCATGTATTAATCTTATCCATGTATTTCTTCTGGATCAGTTACCAGATATTCTGCTCATTGCAAAGAGGTTTTTTTGGTTATTGTTGCTTTTTAATTTCAGGGATTAAAATGAGTTAAAATCACAGGTCCTCAATACCAGATACATGTGATACTCAACCCACAGCTAGACTGAATGATGTTTATATATATATATATATATATGTGTGTGTGTGTGTGTGTGTATCATATTAGAAATAACAACTAATTTTGAATTTGTAGACCCTCTGAAAGGGTTTCAGAGACCCCCAGGATTTTCTGGGCCATACCTCTTGCAACTGCTTAAAGTTACACAGATAGTATCAGAGACAGGCCCTAGAATTTAGGGGACCTGTCTCTGATACTATCTGTGTAACTTTAAGCAAGTAATTTAATTTCTCAGGGCTTCACTTTGCCCATTTGGAAATTGAAAAAGGTTGGACTAAGTCAGTGGTTCTCATATTTTATGGTCCCATGTCTTTCTGTAAAGCCTCTCCCTAGAGAATTCCACCACTTTTTGCATTGTCCTGGAGGCCTTCCTTGGGTTCTTATAATATTCGATGCATACTAGCACAGTACTTGGGTTGGCCATCTGTTATCCCTTACTTTTGCTATATGGCCGGCCCACACCTTTTTTTCAGTCACAAATGTCTCTGATGATGTCTTTTATACCACTTGTCATATGCAAATTGTCATTGGTACTATGCTAAAGCCTACTTACACCCACTATTTGTCCCTCTGTTACTCATTGGGTCACTTGTAATTTTGACTCTTTTGAGATCATGATGTTCCTTCCAGCTTTCTTTGTATAGGATCATTAAGATAATATTAATATGAGAAACACTTTTTTTTTTTAAATCAGGAGGCAGCATAGGATTA
Organism: Myrmecobius fasciatus; assembly: GCA_023553655.1. Taxonomy (NCBI): domain Eukaryota; kingdom Metazoa; phylum Chordata; class Mammalia; order Dasyuromorphia; family Myrmecobiidae; genus Myrmecobius; species Myrmecobius fasciatus. The sequence goes on along the minus strand of JAJPUD010010973.1, from coordinate 4,518 downwards.
CTCAACCCAACAAATATTTTACCAAATGTAATCCACGCTTATCTCTTCCTCATCTTTAATTCTGGGTCAGTTTATAGTGTATCTATAGCATTTGTCTAAGAAAGATTCATAGAATCATAGATTTAGAACTGGAAAAGATCGACATGCTCATTGAATCCAATCTCTTCATTTTACAAATAAGGAAACTGAGGCCAGAGAGGTTGTGATTTGCCCAGAGTTACCTAACTAAACAGAATCTAGGCAGGATTTGAATCCTGGTCTTCCTGACTCCAAGACTAGCCCTCTGTCCATTACATTATACTATAAACCAATGAGTAGACTTCCTTTAAATAGAAATTAAAATATCATCTTTTACAGGAAGCCTTTACATTTTTTTACATAAGCCCTCTTAATTTAAGTGCCTTCTCTCTGTTAATTATTTCTCTTTATTTTGTATATAGCTTACTTTGCATATATTTACTTATATGCTACTTCTATTAGATTAGATTAAAAGCTTCTTGAAGGCAGGGAATATCTTTTACTTCTTGCTTTTTCCCAGACTTTGTGACCAAACCCTAACCATCTAAATATTTTTCCAATAGCAAGGTCCTTGAGTTTTGTTGCCAGACCAAACTTTTATGGTGCAACTGCTTGTCCATTTGGACTTCTGCCTGTTTCCTGACGCCCTATGCTATCTTCTAAGATCTCTGCTTATTGCCCACTTCCAGACTCAGTGCAAGAGTACTGACTCTGATGCCAAAGAACTTAAATCCTGCTCCTGATTTTTATTGCTTTGGGCAAGCCACTTAACCTTCTTAGTTTTTTCAACTGTAAAATAAGAGGGGTCCAACTAATTGGCCTCTGAGGACCCTTCCAGTTCAAGTTCTATGATCTCATTTACACCTGCGGTCTGCCTTCTCTTATTACTTTCTGCTTTAACCTTCCTGGATTTCTTGTTCATCCCTAAGAGTTCAGTTGGTATTTGGGTCCTGGCCATCCCTAGTTTGGTATATCCTGCTGCCAGCTGAAGATAAGAAGAAACATTTAGACATTACAAAGATTCTATAAAGAGTTTTGATACTACTCTTCCTTGGCACTCCACCTCATTCATGGAATTTTGGGGGACCTACTTCATTAGTAGCATGAGATATTAATATCAAATAATGAATGTTTTTATAAATAGTTATAGCAGAATATATGCAATTAAATAAGAGCTGTCCTCTTTAAAAGATAAGGTTTTTACACTCATTCTAATGATGCTGCCTTTACTCAGAAAATATTTGGGATTCTTCATTTGGGACCACTTTAAAAATAGTTATGCTGCAAAATGAAATCAATCTTTTTTTTCCCTGAAGCAATTGGGATTAATGTAATTTGCCCAGGGTCAGACAGCTTGGAAGTGTTAAGTGTCTGAGGTCAGATTTGAACTCAGGTCCTCCTGATTTCAGGGTCAGTGCTCTATCCACTATACCAACTAGTTGCCCCTATGAAAGCAATCTTAATGCTTCATAGTCATTGATTTAGTTAATTAGACTATATTTATTTACATGGTCATTCACTTTATTTACCAGATATGGCTCTGAATGATATTTAGCATTTTCCAAAATCAAGTTCACTCTTAAAAGCAGGATGGTTGCTTATCACTGAAGATATGCAAAAGAATTCTATCAGTGCTAATGTCTTCTGAAAGGAAGAAGTAATAACAGGTAACTGATGATCATGAATTTAGTCCTGGAATGGATTATAACTGTCATCTAGTCCCATACCATCATTTTATAAATGAGAGAACTGACCCAGAGAGGTTGTGACTTACCAAAATTTGGACCCAACTCATTTGATTCAATATTTGATGTCATTTCCCAAATTGTGTCATTAGTCTGAGACAAATTTGAAGGAGTATGTTGTTCTATAAGGATATAGTCCCAAATTAGCCCTGACTGCACAGAATAGTAAGAATAGCAAGAGAGACTTAAATATGTTGCCTTTGAAGGCAAAAGGAAGAACAAGGAATAATATTATTGTTTGAGGAAGATGGGAAGATAACAGACAACAAAGAGAAGGCAGAACTATTCAACTTTTATTTTACTTCTCATTTCTCCACCAAGAAAAATCAATGTCAGATTAGAAAATATAGAACAAAAATGATTCTGAGGAAATTTAAGCTCAAGATAAGATAACTAGCTAAAACATTTAATAAACTTTTCTTATAATGCCAGGCACTATGCTAAGTGTTATGGATGCAAACATGCACAAACAAGACAGTCTTGACTCTCGGAAGCTTACAATCTAAAGAGGGGGCAGACAATACATAAAGAAGAATTGTGAAGGGGAGTGGATGGGAAAGTTGCTGGCAAAGAAATAAAATCCAGAGAGTGAATTGAACTGAGAGTAAAGTGAATATGCCTGGGGTTCTTCATGCAATGGTGATTTGAGCTAGGAACTCACTAATCCTGAGAGAGAGCCGTAATAAGAGGAGGGATAGTAAAAGGATACCCAGTCATCCTTAATGGGTTCAAATAATCTGACCCAGATGAAATACATTTCATAGTACTAAAACACTGTTGAAGTGATCTCTCAGCTATCAGCAGTAATTTTTAGGAAATTATGGAAAATATAATAGCCAGTCAATAAGTACTTATTAATCAATTACTATATGGCAGGTACTGTGCTAATTGCTGAGGTTACAAAGAAAGGCAAAAGACAGTCCCTGTTCTCAAAGAGTTTACGGTCTGATAGAGGAGAAGTGTCAATCATGTACAAATAAGATATAGATAGAATAACTTCTCAATAATCCAAAGAGGGAAGGAAAGCATGAACAGCAAGGTAGATTAGGAAAGGCTTCTTTTAAAAGGTGGGCTTGTAGTTGAGACTTGAAGGAGGCCAGGGAAGCTAGGAGATGATGATAAGATGGGAGAAAATTTCAGGAATGGAAAACACTCAGTGAAAATTCATAGAGTTGGGTGGTGTAATAAATGTCTTAAATGAGTATAAGATGCAGCAAGAAGATCAGTATCATTGGATCCTAAAGAATGTAGCAAGGAATAAAGTATAAGAAAACTGGAAAGATAGGAGAGAACCAGGTTATGAGTGCCAAACAGAAGATTTTATATTTAATTTCCGAGATGATCGCCAAGTTTACTGGTGACATAGATCTGTGCTGCAGAAGATTAATATGACATGTAAGTGGAGAATAGACTGCAGTGGATATAGATTTGTAATCACAAGGCTTTGCAACAGTCTGGGTGGGAAGTGATAAAGACCTGCACCAGGGTGGTAGTAGTGTCAGAGGAAAGAATGGGACATAAACTAGAGAAATTGCAAAAGTAAAATTGACAGGACTTGAACATGCTTAGTTATGGAAGGGGCAGGGGAGTGAGAGTTAGGAGTTGATGATGACATCTGAGTTACAATCTGGGGTGAGTAGGAGGATGTTGACAACCTCAACAGTAATAGAGAAATTTGTAAGACAGGAGAATTTTTGAAGAAAGAGAATGAGTACAGTTTTGGACATTCTAAGCTGTCCAACAGTTTTGAGACGTCCAATGAGGAGTTGGAAATGAATATAGTAAGAAAAGAGAAGGCCAAAGGCAGCCTATCATTTGTGGATTTGACCTGAATGAATGACATGACCTGAATGAAGATCTAGCAAAGGAGATTGAAAAAGAATAGTCAGACTGATAGGAGGAGATCCAGGATAGAGTAATGTCACAGAAACCTAGAAAAATGAGTGTTTTAAGGATAAGACAGGGATCAACAATATCTAAAGTTGAAAAGAAGTCAACAAGGATGATTAGCTTTAAGAAAAGGCCTATAGATCACAGGCAACTTTAGAGAGAGAAGTTTCAGTGAAATGGTGAGGTCTGCAGCCAGATTGTAGACAATTAAGAAGAGTGAAAGAGGAAGGGAGGGGGAGAAACCTATTATAGATGACCTTCTCAAAGAGTTTAGTCCCAAAAGAGAGAAGAGATATGGGATGTTATTTAGTAGGAGGAGGGATCAAGCGAGCATTTTTTGAGGATGGAAGATATGTAAAAATGTTTCTAGGCAGTCGGGAAGCAGTCAGTAGACAAAGAGAGATTGTAGGTAAGAGAGAAATTATGGATGGTAGATATTGTAGGACTGGAGAAGAGCAAATATTATGTATGATTTTCAAAAAATTTAAAAGAAGGTAGATAATTTAAACTATGAGCTTGTGAATTTGTACCAAGTCCTGGAAAAGTTTTATAACACATCATTAAAGGAATGACTATGTAAACTGATGAGAGAGCAGCAATAATCAAATTATAGTTCAGAGGCTGTTAAAAGATCAAGTAGGTATTTTTCTGGAACTTTATAGCCAGAAAAATCTGTCTGGAGGGGAACAGGGAAGTAAGGCAGAGTACCAGATTAGTGAAAACTAGGGAATAAGAATAGAACTAATATCAATGAATCCAGACATGAATGAAGCAATCATTACAAGACTCAAGGTTATGGCCAGTGGTTTGTTTTGCAAGCCCAAAGGCCAGTGGTCTGAGGAAAATATTCTTGCATAAATATACT